>JAWPHD010016231.1:0-51010 GCA_037043455.1 Cyrtodaria siliqua | reverse complement strand
AAGACGATATTGCTTCATTTTGCCGAATTTCAGCGAAACTTTGCAGGGATGATCAGTATCAAGCCTAGTTTTGGATATCATCACCTTGTTCCGGTTGAATGATTTTGGGCAGATTTATGGCCCTTTAAATGTTTTAATGCACATAATTTGTATAGACTATTTCCCCTGAGGCCTTGGACGGATTTCAAGGAACTTTTTAGTGATAATTAGTACAAGGCCTAGTTGTGCATATCGTCACCATGTTCCAGTTGAATGATTTTTAGTGGCGTTATGGCCCTTTAAATATTTTACTACAAAAACTTTGTCCCGATTAATTCTCCTGAACCCCTGGCCGGATTTCAACGAAACATTGCAGGGATGATCTGTACCAAGCCTAGTTGTGCATATCATCACCGTGTTCCGGTTAAAATAATTTTGGTGGAGTTAGGACCCTTTAAAGGTTTTACTACACAAACGAGGTTTTACTACACAAACGTTGTCCGGACTAGTTCTGAACCCATGGCCAGATTTCAGAGAAACGTTGCGGGGATGATCAGTACCCAGCCTAGTTGTGCATGTCATCACCATGTTCCGGTTGAAATATTTTTGGTAGAGTTATTGCCCTTTAAAGGTTTTAATTCACAAACTTTGTCCCGTCTAGTCTCTTCTGAACTCCTGGACAGACTTCAGCGAATCTTGATGGGGATGATGAGTACCAAGACTAGTTGTGCATATCATTGCCGTATTCCGTGTGAATATGTTTTGCAGAGTTATGACCCTTTAAAGGTTTTAATACACTAACGTTGTACAGACTAGTTCTCCTGAACGCCCGGCTGGATTTCAACGAAACTTGGCAGGAATGATCAGTACCAAGCCTAGTTGCGCATATCATTGCCATGCTCCGGTTTAACGATTTTTGACAGAGTTATGGCCCCTTATACACAAACTTTATCCGGACTAGTTTTCCTGAACCCAGGCTGGATTTAAATGAAACTTGACAGAAATGATAGTACCAAACCTAGTTGCGCATATCGTTTTCGTGTTTCTGTTGAATGATTTTGGCGGAGTTATGGTCATTTAAGGTTTTTATACATAAGCTTTGTTCCGACTACTTCTCCTGATCTCCCGATAAGAGCTGTTTTAGTAAGCAGAGCGTCCACATGCCCTATTGGGCCTCTTGTTTATATATTATTATTTTTTAGAAGAATGCCAAGACAATATAAAGTGTATACACGTTTAGCAGCCCTACAAAAGAAACTTATATAGATGTTTTGATGTTTTCAAAGGATAAATAATGCAAACAATTTACAAAAGTCCCAAAACAACATTTGCCTATTTCTACATCTGCCTATTTGTATCCCAAATCTTCATCAGCATTTCTGAGATGACCTGCCTATTTGCCAGAAGGTGGTAGGTATAAGAACATCCTGCGGAGAAAAAGTATCCTTTATATTCAAATCCATCAACAAATTATGAGTAAATAAAACATAATCTGCTGCACATGTCGAGGGTTCAACGCCACTGTTGTATCTTCCTTATACCAGGCCTGCCAAAACTTTAAAATACAAAATCCTGAGATTTTTAAAATTTAAGATTTAAAATGCGTGAAGAACATTTTAAATGGATTTGATTTCCACACTATTTTTTTTAAAGTGCAAATTTAAATTATTTATGCACTTCTTAACTTTCCCATCCGGTCAACTTCCGGTAGGTCGAGATATTCAGTAGGTGAAAATAAAGGGGATTACTTGGACTTTATCCTCAATCTCTATATGAAAAATGAAAATATGAGACCAT
This sequence comes from Cyrtodaria siliqua, assembly GCA_037043455.1. Lineage (NCBI taxonomy): Eukaryota > Metazoa > Mollusca > Bivalvia > Adapedonta > Hiatellidae > Cyrtodaria > Cyrtodaria siliqua. The sequence goes on along the minus strand of JAWPHD010016231.1, from coordinate 49,234 downwards.
GATTTAAATTAAATGTATCCATATTGGTGTTTTAAAATCAGACAACACCAAAAGAAGGTACATAGATGACCACAAAAAACAAAGCTTTTAATATAATTATCACTACAAACTAGTTTTATAAAGGGCTAAAGTCAGTTGAGCACCAACGATAAACACCGAGTTTACCCCCTACCAAAATGTGGAGGTATTTTATTTTATTGATCACTGATTGGTCACATTATTTTGATGATGTCATGTGAAAGTCATGAATACAAGTTGATGCATTGTTTGATAGTTATAGAACATAATAAATTAGCATTGTAATACGATTAGGAAGACTTGGTTACGTTTCTACCACAACTGTTGTTTTTTTACTTACTTTTCTACACAGATGCTTGCTAAAGGCAAATACAAAGTCAACTCTACAAATTATAATAATTGTACACAGCAGCAGCTGTTATAGTGGTATCACACACACAAGGAGTTGCTAGTTCCTCACACTTGCTATTTCAGTTAGGTTAACCAATTATAGAAATCGCAGATATTGCTGCATGATGCATGTCGTTATGCCACTAAAGGAACTAATTATGTCCTAAGGTGTTTATTGTATATTCAGTCAGTGCATTACACGGATTCGACACATGTCTATTTTCCTCTGATTAGTGAGCGTAACAGGACCAATTCAGGAAATAGCTGATACACTGTGAAAGTATAGCTGTTAAATCAAGAACATTTCGTATTGATGGAAAATCCGGAGATTGTACACCTAAATCCGGAGATTCGGAGAGCGACTGAAAAAGGATTTTATCCGGATATTTGGCAGGCCTGTAATATACACATGGATCTACTAAACAAAATAATTGTAGCACAACCTTTTAGAGACATAGATTAAACACATGAACATAGATATAATAGTCTGAAGCTTTTAGAAATGTTGGGTAAGGATGTGATTTTCAAATATTTTTCAATTGTTTTTTAAGCATCGGCATTACCTTCCATATATTAAAATAACTTATTTCGTTTTACAAACGTATTGTTTTGAATAAATTTTAATGTTTGGCATTGACAAGAATTGCCCATTCTGTCCTTGTTTATAACAATATGTTCTTTCCAAATTCGTAATTTTAAAATTACCTCCCTTTTCATCGAAATGAGAACGATGTTCGATAACCTATACACGTATTTCCCCTACATATTTGCTTTATTTTTTATCACAGACTTTGTTAACAAATGACCTTATAGCATTATTAATTGTCATATCTATGTCACTTTATGATTGACCCAGAACATACACGGCTTGGTTTAAACATATTTTATTTCAACATTTTTTTACAACATATATATTGGTACAGTATATAATTAATAGGATTGGAACGAAAGAACGGCTTCGTATCTCTTCTATGGAATTGACAAGTTTGAGCTAAATTTATATTTTGTTCAGTGTACATATATTGTCTAGTAACAGTTCAGTTCAGTTCAGTTCAGTTCAGTTTCTTGGTAAAATTCGATAAAGTGAGTTATTACTAAACTAAAACAGATATACATTTTACACAATAACCTAACCTTCTATTGGGAAATAGATTCCCTTATATAGAGGATCTTAAACGAGTTCCCATTTCATATAAGATTTATGAAACGAGTTATGAATTATTTTAATTTTAACGAGCCTTTTGGCGAGTTTAAATTAAAAATAATTCATAACGAGTTTCATAAATCTTATATGGAATGGGAACGAGTTTAAGATCCTTTTTATCACATAACATTGCAATCAAATTAGTAAAAAATCATTCAGATGGACATAGAACCGCCACGACGTCAGATATACTTTAGCGCCAAAACGTCATAAAATATGTGACGTCGTAACGTCGCGTCTCACACATAACGTTGCGTATAAAAGAGTTCGTGTTTTACCTCTTTACAAAATAGCAGTTTACGCCAACTTTTTAACAAACCAACAACAATGTTTTGTATAACGTGCATTATTTTTTATAAGCTGTCACAAATAATAAGTTTATGACTCGGATCTGGGTGAATTTGTAATGATAAAATAGTTTCAGTTAATAAACTTGGTAGTGTTACAGGTTTAACTCAACCAATCAAAATCGTTCCAGGTTGTATTACACGTGTGCGGAGCACGAGTTCTTATATTGGGGCCATTTCTTTAGCGAGGGAGATATTTTCAGTATCTCAAAAACACTGGTTATTAAACTATATATTACATAATTTAAAATGATATTTTATTTAAGAAATAATAAATAAGTACCTTTGTTTTATCGGTGAATATATACAGTTAGGAGTTCGGATGCGTAGTAATTAAATCACGAGTGCGTTAGCACGAGTGATTTAATTTCTCGCATCCGAACGACTAATTGTATTTTATTCACCGATAAAATACAGGTCCGTATTTATTATTTCGATTCTAACACAACAATTACCCCATTATTTACGCTATTGTTGGAGCACTATATATTATCTCGGAGGTCAAGGTAATCAGGCTGCTATGTTTACAGGCTGTTCCATTGTGCGCCCCCGTAGGCAAAGTTCTGCGTTTCAATGCACTAGTTTTCACGTGACAAACAATTAAATCATTGCTAACGTCATAAAGCTTGCGCTGTATGACGCCAAACGTTCTCACCTTTTTTAAGATGCTTATTAATGTTATATGTACATGTGCATATGATGGGTTTATTTCGGGTGTGTGCACGGTTTGGGAGAATGGCAATTTTGTTGTAATTAACATTTCATTAAAATTACTGTTCAGTTTGTCTTCGTGACGTATATTAACCAAGTGACGTCATGTAACGTGGCGCTTCCAACGGATGAAATATACGCGGGGAATTAATGTAACAGCTGTGTTTTATCGTAGAATAACACACAGCTGTCTCCTTCTTTGTGTATATCCAAGACTGCAGAGGTCGTGTTAGAATAATATTTCTAATGATTCACGCCTTTTTACACCAGTGTGCACGAGAACGCCAAGACGACGTTACATCATTGAAGACGACGTTACGTCATACAAACAAAACAAGTGGAACCGGAACTCTTCGTTAATTTCCGTAATCGTTATTTCCTAGTGACGGAATCTGACGAAGACGTCCGTAAAACAATCGGAACGTCATTTGGCATTTCCGCCACTGACGGAAAAGGCCGAGCAATGTTCCGTACTGTTCAGTAGAGCAAACGAGTAGATATAGCTTTTCTATTCCCAGTATAATATTTCCTATATAAATCAGAGACAATTATGTAATATATGGGTGTTCGACACTGCTAACAAGGGACGTTATGTGATTAAAATATATCTGAAGCATAAATAATTTATACTTGAATCATTATTTAATGAAAGGGCATGCTATGCTAGATTAACACATAGACCTAATAACAAATAGTGAATCTTATATAAATTTCATTTGGCACAATGCCGAAATTTCATGAAAAATTGCCTGACTTTAACACATATCAGAAAAACCAAACTGATGTGTTTTACTTTAAATATTTTTTTTATTAAATTTCTTAATTTGAAAATAAATGTAAACTAGTATAACCCCACTCTGCACATTATAAATCTGTAGAATATATTGTCAAAATCAATACATAATTGAGCACTTTATATAATGTGCGAATACGTAACCTGTAATTTAGTATAACTAGACTGTTTTGTTGTGATCACCGGTGAATCGTACGACGTATGACAGACGAAATGTAAACAAAGAGAGTTTTGTTTTAATGAATCTGCTTTAGTTTCGTTCATTGTTAGTAATTAACTACATACCCGTACATCACACTGTGCACACCATATTTTGACACATCTTAATTTCTCTTTCCGATCAAGGTGAAATGTTGTATCTCAATGTGTGTTAAGGTACTGTAAGTAAGTAAACTACACAATAATTTAATTTTAAGCCAGTAAAATGTATTTAAAATCCTTAGAAAAAATCACGATGTGACAGTTTATTTTTATAAGCGCTGCAGTTTCTTGTAGTACATTTACACATGTGCGACAGGTTAATCTTGAAAAAGCTACAGTGTTTAGTCTACTGGCCAAAGGCCAGGAGGGCTTATGCGATCACTTTTCGTCCTTCCGTCTGTCTGTCCGTCTGTCTGTTAGCAATTTTATAAAATCGACATCTCCTCTGTAACCTCTTGAAGGATTTTGATGAAACTTCATCACAATGTTACTTGGGAGGGCCCTTCTCATATTTGTGTTTTTCATGGCCGCCAGTCATCCAAGATGGCCACCATGGCTAAAACTAGGTCAAATTTAAGGACATTTCAAACGACATCTCCTCCGAAACAACTTATTATATTATTGCGAAATACCATAAATATGTTGCTTGGCTTGGCCTCTATCAAGTTTGTTTGTGTTTTTCGTTATCGTCGAATAATCAAAATGGCCACGACGGCGACCCAAAGTGTTTACAGTTATATAGGAAAAGGTTGAAAATGACATTTTCTCTGAAATCGCTTGAAGGATTTTGATGAAACTTAATCACCATGATATTTGGGATAGTCCCTCTCATATTTTTGTTTTTCGTAGCCGCCAGTCATCCAAGATGGCCGACATGTCTAAAATTAGGTCAAATTTAAGGAAATTTCAAACAACATGTCCTCCGAAAACACTTATTCCATTCTTGTGAAATAACATAAACATGTTCCTTGGGTTGGCCTCTATCAAGTTTGTGTTTTTCGTTATTGTCGAATAACCAAAATGGCCACCACGTCAACCCAAAGTTTACATAGTTATATAGGAAAAGGCTAAAAATGACATCTTCTCTGAAACCGCTTGAAGGATTTTGATGAAACTTAATCACAATGATATTTGGGATAGTCCTCTTCAGATTTATGTTTTTCGCGGCCGTCAGTCATCCAAAATGGCCACCATGGATAAAATTAGGTCAAATTTAAAGAGATTTCAAACGACATCTCCTCCGAAACAACTTAATCCATTCCAATGAAATATCATATACATGTTCCTTGGGTTGGCCTCTATCAAATTTGTGTTTGTTGTTATCGTCGAATAATCAAAATGGCCGCCGCGACGACCCAAAGTTTACATAGAGTTATTAGGAAAAGGCTAAAATTGACATCTTCTCTGAAACCTCTTGAAGGATTTTGTTGAAACGTTATCACAATGATCTTTGGGATAGTGCGCCTCAGATTTGTGTTTTTCGCAGCCGCTAGTTGTCCAACATGGCCACCTTGTCTAAAACTAAGTCAAATTTAAGGAAATTTCAAACGACATCTCTTCCGAAACCACTTAATCCATCCCAGTGAAATATCATGTACATGTTCCTTGGGTTGGCCTCTATCAAATTTGTGTTTTTCGTTATCATCGAATAATCAAAATGGTTGCCATGGTGACCCAAGGTTTATATAGAGTTATATAGGAAAAGGTTAAATATGAAATCTTCTCTGAAACTTTTTGAAGGATTTTGTTGAAACTTTATCTCAATGGTTGGCGTCTATTAAGTTTGTGTTTTTTGTTTTCTTGCAATAATCAAAATGTCCGCCATGGCGACCCAGTCTTGCAATAATCAAAATGGCGACCCAAAGTTTATTTAGGAAAAGGCTAAATATGACATCTTTACACAGTAGAGGGTCTACAGGCCCTCTTGGGCCTCTTGTTTTTATACAACATTACAAGTAGACGTGCACACCAAAATGATTATCTTTCATTAATATTCAGTACAATTTTGGATTTAGAAACATACAGGTGAAAACGTTTTGTTGTATTAAATAAGAAGACATTCTCATTTCAGCTAAAATGCACCAGTACCGCTGCTACTATTGCGACTTCACCGATGATTCGTGTATAGACACCATTAATCTCACAAGTGTTTTTCATGGAACAATGTCATTGAGTATAAAGGGAAGAGAACTGAAGTATTTAATGCGAAATCTATCAGTAGATCTGTACATTTCCAAGTAATACCATCTATACATTATTCCTGTGGGAAAAGCATTGTGGCATTGCCTTGTACCCGGACCATTATGTTTTAACACCGGTACTATTTCTGTAAAGTTTCAAAATTGTAGGTGTAACAGTTACAAGTAACAGTGGGGAACAGTTTTCTCAGGATTCGGTCACTGTCATGTCAATGTGACCTTGATGTCCTATTGAACCCAAAAGCACTAGGCTTCCTCCTCCCGCCAAGGGCAATGTGCCTACAAAGTTTCATGAGTGTTGGTATTATACTCCTGTAGTTAAGACTTGGAATATGTATTGGTGACCTTGACCTTTGACCTAGTGACCCAAAATCAAGACGATTCCTTCTTCGACTAACGGCAATGTACGTATTAAGGTTTAAGTTTTTCACCATGCGCAATGCATATTGCCACATGAGGTCATAAAGATCTTGGCCATTAACATATTGACGCCAAAACAATAGGGTTCCACCTCTCACCAAGAACTACAAGAGGTGTTCAACTTAGAACGCAACACTTTCATTTGGTAACTGTATCAAATATCTTGACATTCTCGTCTAATATGTTGATTTTAATGTCAAGTCTAAGGATTCCTTTGATATAAAACTGAGATATAGGGTCCTATAGAAACACAGCGTCCAAAGGCAATGGCATCGTAGGTCCGCACTGTACTACAAACAATTAGGAGTACAATTTAATTAATTATACAATGAAAAAGACAAAATAGAACCGAAAGGGTGGTGAAGACAGGGTTACCGACTTGGAACGGTTAGTAGGCAATAAGGCCTACAGGTTAGCTTGAATCGATTTTATGTGTACACAGTCCTCGCTATTATCCTGTCTTCAGCGCCCAAAAAGACAAGACAGTGTGTAGCAATAAAGTCCACATCCAGAGAAACTAACAAAATAAACACCAAGATGTTGTTGTAAAGCTATTTAAAATACAAAATAAGAAATATCTCAGGATGTATCCAGAAGTGTACTGAACAATCACAGCAGTTGCAGCCAAAGAGAAAACCAATCTAACCAAACAAAACCAATCTACAAACAGTAAGACATGAACTTTTATGAGCTTCCTAATTGTGCTGCATCCGTATTTGTTGAAAAAGGGTAAAATGATTTTTTGAAGCAAAATATTCAATTATAAAAACAATTTAAAATAAAATTGCTTGTTAATTGTCGTTTGAGGTTATAGTAGTCTGATATGTCCATGTGTGAATGTAAAACAATTGGAATATGCATTTTTTGCAATTTGTCGGTTTTGAAGATTTCAACAAAAATTAACAGGAAATTCAACTTTATAAATGATTGAATTCATGAAAACGTCTATTTCGACACATCAGCTGCAGGTATTGTTATGATTCCTCCTCTATAAAAAATAAGATTCGTTACTTTTTTTTATAAGAAAAGAAAAAACACATATATAACTTAAAATGTAGGGGCTAATAAAATCATCTCTAACATACGAGCAAACTGTCGTATCTTTTATTAATTTTTTAATATTACGATACAATTCGAACTTTTAATCCAACATTTATATTTGTGTCTTAAAATAAAACATACGATCACATTTAAATTGCAAACACGGTTTTAAACAATTATGACACGCATTTAGTGTAAATATTTGGTTTAAGGTAAAATAAACGGCAATAGATACATATAGGTTTACAATTGGAAACTACTATGAACCTAATTCAAATGTAATTTAAAGCGAACCGCGTGAAATTGGCGATTATTTTTTAATGTATACGTTCTAAATGACAGTTTCAAATAACTAAATTATGCATTTCTTTATGATATCCCTTTCGCCTAAAAATAACATTTTAAAAAAAAGTGTTACGTTAATAGTTGAACACCTCTTGTATATACCTGTACATTTTTATAAGTGTGGATGCTATGCTTTCAACGTTATCACTCGTAATTCATACTTCTATATATGGTCATGGAGACCTTGACCTTTGATCTTCCGACTCAATCCTCCTTTCCCCAAGGGAGATGTACATATGAAGTTTCATGAGTGGAAGTTTTATGGTTTCAAAGTTATTTAGCAGAATGTGTATTTCCATATAAGGTCATTGCGACCTTGACCTTTGACCCATTTACCCACTGACCACAAAACAACAGGGTTCTTATCAACTGTCCCCAAAACAACAGGGTTCCTCTCAACTAGGACAATGTACCTATGAAGTTTCATGAATGTGGGTTTTATGGTTTTGAAGTTATTGTCCGGAATGTTTATTTGCATATATGGTCATGGCGACCATGAACGTTTATCTACTGACCCCAAAAATAAAAGGGGTTCTGCTCTCACTTAGGACAATGTATCTATGAAGTGTCATGCGTTTGGGTATTATGGTTTCAAAGTTATCGTCCGGAATGCGTACTTGTTTACGGTCAGACTGGCGGACGGACGGAGGACAAACTCACACCATAATACGTCCCGTTATTCAAACGGGTGTATAATAAAATGAACTGAAGCATTCTTGAACATGTTTACAGGAGAATACTATGTATAAACTTCGATCTAAACACGTATACCATTCAATAAACATTTCACTTCCTACATAATTTAGCTGTATTTGTGAACCCCTGAATAATTCCAGTTTTGTTTATACAATATAACAATAACAAGCGCATATTATATAGATAACGCCCTTGGTGATGTAGCACAATACAACACTGACTAGGTATACGATGAAACTGTCGCGTTTACACAAAAAAACATTCGCATCGGTAACAAACACTAACCTTTCATTATTATAAATTACTCTATAACGTCCTAAAGACACGGCTCGGTGACAATATATTGAAATTTAAGGGAGAGATACATCATAATCTACATTTACAACATTAAAAACATAAAACAATATATTTAAAAAGTACTTACATCGTCAAATATGTATTTCGCTTAAATAAATTGGGCGTGTTTATGTAAATAGAAGAACCGGTCTATCGTGCAGGAACACAACCTTTACACGGGATTATTGTCATATACCGTACTACGTATAAAACTTACAACCAACATGCGAAATGGATTTGAAGGAAGTTTTATTCGGATTTTTTTAAAAATAATTTCGTCTGTTTTGAACAATAGACAAAGATACTGTGTCTAGTTATACTTAAATACATTGTATAGAGTGAATGCGTGGTGGCAGAAAACAATGATCGTGGCTCCAGGAAAACGTGGAGTGTTTATACAAGAGAATTTGCAGCAACTCTGCCGGTGAAAAAGTTCTAGGTAAAGTTTGCATATTTTTTTATCTAGATGTAAATGGAGAGTGGGCTTGAATGTTCATTCCTGTAGCGCAATATAACCTTTGTGTGTTGTTGTTGTGCCGTAAAACCCTAATTCAACTCGGCTGACACGTTCGCCACGTGCTCTCCTACCCTCAGCGTCCATCCAGGCGGTTACCGTTAGATTCGTCAGAGAACAAATTGTGACCTAAATGCAGTCGGACGCAAATGCAATCTCATTAAAACCAGACCCCTTATCGCATTAATACGATGCTCTACGCTACATATAGTGGAGAGTATCAAAGCGTAATTAGGATATGATTTTAATGAGATTGACGCAAATTTTGCCTCGACCACGCTAACCTTTGTTATCTTGACGTTTGTTAACCGCAAGTCTTGTAAACTAAACGAGGGATATGGGAAGCCATAACCGTCAAAATGTGGATATTTACAAACCATTTCAATGACAGGCCATTTAATTCAACATGAAGTCATTTGATGACGTACATATTGATTCGATGCGACGTGTAAACTCTGTTCATTCGTTACAAAGTGAATTGATACGGTTCGAAGTGAAATGAAACGGTGTAAAATTTCAAACCATACGACGCAAATAGAAATCATTCAGTGCAATGACAAACCGTTTGATAAAAAAACTAATGCGATACAATAAAATACAAGTCGGTACGATGAAAACTTAAACGATTCATCGAAAAATGTGAAGTGATACAGAACAAAGTAAATCAGCATGATGCAATATAAATCAGTTGAAAGCAAACACATTTAGTCTGGTGGTAAGTGAAATGATCGGGCGAAAACAAAGTCGGTGCAATGCAAACGCAATCCGTTCGACAGAAACTGATTTCATTACGTGCAAAGTGAAACGGTGCGACATATGGCGGCGATATTTGCCACATCACTTGCAGGGTTATTTCACCTACATAATTATAAATGGGTATTATTCCATAAAAAGGTATTATTCCATTAAAATACAGATTTGCACTTATTCCATTCCAATACTTGCGTTTCATTCAGTTTCATTATGCTCCGTAAAAAATCCCGGACGTGAAGATCCCGGAAATATTGCCGCATTCTACACTTTAGTAGACTGCTCTACGAAAACGTCATTTGAGGCAATAAAACGGCAAGCTTTGAACATTGAAAAATATGTGTTTATACCATTCAAGTTTTTTAGACGGGTTCCCTAGGAATTGAAGTTGTAATGCATGCTTATTGTCGGCTACATGATTCACAGTCTGTTAACCATAGACATATTCTAAAGCCATATAAGAGTCAGCTGCCTTCGGCAGCTGAATTAGTCTAATTAAAGCAGGACCCCAATGATCAGTATGTGGTAGAGTGTGTTTTTACTGTTTTAATATGTATCGTCATTACGGAACTAATGATTGCATGTGTTGAAGTTATGCTAACCTTAACATTATTAGGCTAACACCCTTTAATAGTACTGGTCATAGCTGAATAGGTTTTAGAGGGAAAGTAGATTGTCACCTGACATCCAGCTGAAATCTGATTGGTCAATAGGTAGTTTTAAATTAGTCTTGCAAAGAAAGTTGAAGATTCAAGAAGTCTCTTGAAAATATAGTTTACATCCATCTTGGATCAGTTATTTTAATCAGTTTGATGTAGTTGCAATATTTGCAATGTCTGTATATTTATATTCTTAGAGTTTCCTAAGAATATAGGACAGTTATGTTTTAATATATAATGGTGAAATTGCATGTGTTCCATGATTTGGAAGAGTTTGGAAATGTGGAAATGGATGTAGGATTTGGAAGATATATGTAGAGCTGGTGGCGAGCTGGTAAATAGAATGGCAGGAGAGATGGATGTGATGGATATAGTCTTTGTACCATATACATAGATGTTTATTATTCATTACCATCAATAAATGATGTTTACGGAAGCTGGCGTTTGTTTAAATGACAACCCCTTGTTATGGCGTGTGGCAACAATAGAGCTAGCCGGGTCACGCTATAACAAGTACATGAAAAATGCTTATTAATAAATGCAGACAATTGTCAAGTGTTTGCGTCTGTGTGATCAAGATCTATTCAGGACGTTTCGGCACCAAACCATTTTGACACCTAGACGAATCGGCATCCATTTTAATTTTTACCCTAACCGTTTCGGCACCCATTTATATTTGAGCATTATGAAGTAAAGAAATTAAATATTTTCTATCAAATCACTTGTAATTCATTTAAAATTCAAAGTTGATTGCCTTAACGGCAACTCTGACGCGGTTGTGAGCCTGAATACAACTAAAACATGAACATAAACAGGGCCCATATGATAATCACTTGTAAAATTTAAATAAATATGACTTTTACATTATATTGTAGCATGGTCACTGAAATTCCCTTTGTAATAGCTCAGGTGTAACTCGTTTAATTGAAAATACTTGAATACTTGAATATGTTCCCTTTAACATGTATAATAATGTATCTTATCAGTATTCATACAGTATCTTTTAATTCTTCACTTTACCTTCCTGTCATTTCCATTATCGACGACTACAGGTATGTGACTTGAACAAAGCCTCCACAAACTAACCCATTAAAAATCGTTTACATAAAACGCATACGTTATACTTTTTTTTGAAATTTATTTATTTAATCTCATCGCAATATAAAACATAAACACGTATGCATTAACAATATTCAGTATATAAGAAGTAAACTAAGACGAAAAAGGTGCCTAACTCAAATAAAACATCGAATAGGAACCAATATGTGCATATCAAAGTTGTAACCAAGTTCAACTCAATTGGATGGAAATTGTTTGAGGAGTTGCACACAAAGAATGCATTCATTATGTACAAATTATGTTGAGAAGGCCTAATAACTCAGTGACAAATCGTCGGATAAGAACGTCCCGACAATATGCGAATATCCAACTCATGTCAGAGCGGTCTACAAAGTTTCATTTCAATAGGATGAGTTGTGCACACACTATATGCATTCATTATATACAGTATATAAGAAATAAGCTTACCAGTCCAAGACTGTTAATTGTAGACACGTGACACTGCAACAATTTGAGACAGCCCGCGACACAACATACGTTTGGCCTGCTCCTGATATTGTCAAGCAGTCCATGCATTTTTTAAGATAATCTACACTATCTTTTTCAAAGCCTATATTAAATGTTTTCCAATAGAGCAAAACTGTATCGATTTTTTTCCGGGGAAAACAGTACTTATTATTATACCTCACGTTTACACTCCTGTATAAATTGCCCATACCCTTACAGTGTGCACAACCCACGTGACCAAATGATAGGGTTCAACACGAAATAGCCAAGAAATCCGGCCTCGATTCAGGCAACATTTGTCTGATTTTGTCGCCAATAGTTGACCGATTTTTATGAAACTTAGTTCATCTAATGCAGAAAACAAAAAAATGCTACTCCCGGTTAAATGATAGGGTACACATAAAAAAACGTACACTTGTAGTTAAATCGTGAATACGGTTTTAATAGCATTCCGTTTGCCATTGATTCACATTCAGAAACGGGTCTAGTGTTATATATGTTTTAAGTATATCCCTATATACCTAGATTGAGGCCAATGCGTTTTAATGAGCATGATATTGACGATATGCCTCTGTTTCCACAGGGTTTTTAATGTCTGGGCTTATAAGTATGTGGATTTGCAAAGTATTAACCATTACACAATTGAGCGCATTTTAGTATCCACCATTTGTTTCCAAACGACACGTAATTTACATGCCAAGATATATCTGGAATAGTTTGTACGTGTTTCAAATTCAAAATATTTTATATGGCCCATGTATGCAGTAATCGTGTCATTGACAAACTTAGACCAGTCTATGATTTAAAATACAATCATGTCTCACTACCCAGTATTGTATTGTATGAGAAACATGCCGAGATACAAACATAAGACCAACCTACGTATAAACAGACGCAATATGTCGATCGAAATGAAATGAAAAAAACGCAAGAAAACAGCAGCCGGCTTTCTATGGATCGATATTTTTAGTGAAGTCATTATAGACTCCACCCCATTTCGTATGCATGGACCGTGTGAAAACTTTTTCGCCTGCTCAAGGTGACAAAGATAAAGACACTCAATATCAAGAAATCATTAAATTAATGCCAGCAGTTTTGAAAACATTATCGGACAAAGGCTTTGATATAACTGTATTGGATTTCTTCAGGCAAATTCAGCAGAACACATTTCCATTGTCAAATATAGATTTTCTGCTTCGGGTATAAGTAGAAGTTGTGAAATGGTTCAATAATAAAAACGCATCTGATATGCGTTATTCTCAGGATACTAAGAAGTTATGGAAACTGGGGTCGGTGGGAGATTCATTCGTTTCATGTCTGGTTTCAAAAACATGTGCAGTTTTCTTCACGTGAAATTCAAATAAAAATTATGAATTGTATGCGAAATCATTTAAAACAAGAGGGCCAAGATGGCCCTAAATCGATCACCTGAGTACTGGTATATTATCAAACTTCTTCGAAATCTTATGGTCATATACCATCTGTGCAAGTTTGATTAAGATTAAGATTGTTCAAGAAATGTGGGCTCTGTTGTGTATAACAACATTGATATAAAGACACTGACAAAGTTTGGTAAATATCAAGTACAAAATGAAGGTGCTAAAGTGTAACACCTTGGGCAGGGCCAAATGTGACCCCAGGGCTACATGTAATATATGAGAGCTTTGTGGTTTCAGAGAAGAAGATTTTTTAATTTTTTCCCTATACAAGTCTATGAAAAACATGACCTCTGGGGCGGGGCCAAACGTAACCCCATGGTCACCATTTGAACAACTTGGTAAAGGACCATAAGACTATAGTAAATGCAAAATATTAAACATATGGCTCTGGTAGTTCCAGAGAAGAAGACTTTAATGTGTTTCCTATATAAGTTTATGTAAAACTGTGACCCCCGGGGCGCGGCCAAATTTGACACCAGGGTCACCATTTGAACAAACTTGGTAGAGGACCATAAGCTTATAACAAATGCAAAATATTAAACCTCTGGCTGTTGCAGTTCCAGAGAAAAAGATTTTTTTCAGTTTTTCCCTATACAAGCCTATGTAAAATTGTGACCCCCGAGGCGGGGCCAAATGTGACCCCAGGGTCACCATTTGAACAAAATTGGTAGAGGACCATAAGCTTATAGCAAATGCAAAATATTAAACCTCTGGCTCTTGCAGTTCAGAGAAGAAGATATTTTAATTTTTCCCCTATACATGTCTATGTAAAACATGTGACCCTTGGGGTGGGGCCCAATGTGACCGCAGGGTCACCATTTGAACAAACTTGGTAAAGGACCATAAGCGTATAGTAAATGCAAAATATCAAATCCTATATAAGTCTATGTAAAACTGTGACCCTCGGGACGGGAACAAATTTGACCCCAGGGTCATTATTTGAACAAACTTAGTAGAGGACCATAAGCTGATGCTACATGTAATACATGACAGCTCTGTGTCATGTGGTTCCAGAGAAGAAGATTTTTTTCAGTTTTTCCCTATACAAGCCTATGTAAAACTGTGACCCCAAATGTGACCCCTGGGTCACCATTTGAACAAACTTGGTAGAGGACCATAGGCTTATAGCAAATGCAAAATATTAAACCTCTGGCTCTTGTAGTTTCAGGGAAGAAGATTTTATAAGTGTTTCCCTATACATGTCTATGCAAAACATGTGACCCTTGGGGCGGAGTCAAATGTTACCCGAGGGTCACCATTTGAACGAACTTGGTAAAGGACCATAAGCTTATAGTAAATGCAAAATATCAAACCTCTGGCTCTTGTAGTTTCCGAGAAGAATACTTTTTATTTTTTTTTCCTATTTAAGTCTATGTAAAACTGTGACCCCCGGGGCGGCGACAAATTTGACCACAGGGTCACCATTTGAACAAACTTAGTAGAGGATCATAAGCAAGTAATACATGAGAGCTCTGTGCCTTGTGGTTTCAGAGAAGAAGATTTTTTAAAGTTTTTTCCTATATGTCTATATGAAAAACATGCAAAATCTCAATATACAAAATTCACCCTGTTATGAGTATGTACTGATAAGAAGAACATCTAACCTCAATACAGCCTATGCGTGTTCTTAAAGGGACAAATGGAAATCTTGAACTATTTATTAAGTAATAATAAGCACCTCCATTTATTAATCAAGTATCATCTTGACGTTTAATCTGCTTGCCTATATTAAATAAGTGATACCATAATGTGGAGTTTACATTTTGATTCGTTATTCTAATTATTTTATCATAAGTTTAAATTTATTTGAATGCAATATAACTAGCACTTAGTAAATTGCACAACAATTATTTTGAACAAGATAAGGAAAAAAAAATAGATTGCCGTGTGTCCTTTTAACAGATACTGTACCATGGGCTCAACATATACTGAAACGAAAAAGAAACGCAACTCGGGAATTTCCAAAATTATAATTAACACATTTATTTACATAAAATATTCACTTACAGAACACACAAATCCAATTTTCTATAAAAATCCAATTTTTGAATTATGTCCAAATAAAATTATCCAGTGTTCCTTTAATCCAAAACAATAAGTGTCTCTTTAATCCAAAACAGTAATCTAAATGTTATTGTCCTTAGTCTAAATTAATTTCCAATAGTTACGGTTAAGTCCAAATATCCAATGTCACTGTTATTTTGAATGAGCACAATAATAAGTAAATCCTCTGACAAATATATTTTATATTTTAAAAGCATCCAATTCAAAATTAACTTTTACTAAATAGAACTCGACTGCTGGGCTGCTCCCAGAGCTAGCCTGTTTATATATACCGCCCAAAGATTGCTCCAAAAGCCTCCCCACCAAAATTGTCCAATGAAAACAGTCCAAACTTCATTACAAATGAATTGGCATAAAATAGTCCAATGAGAACAGTCCAAAGTTCAACATAAATGAATTTGCATAAATAATCTGCATACATTGTAAACATGCTTACATCTTTACTATTTTTAACTTTTTTTCAAGGCCAAATCAATAATAAACACGCAACAATGCACACTCCGAGACACATGCAACAATACA
This sequence comes from Cyrtodaria siliqua, assembly GCA_037043455.1. Taxonomy (NCBI): domain Eukaryota; kingdom Metazoa; phylum Mollusca; class Bivalvia; order Adapedonta; family Hiatellidae; genus Cyrtodaria; species Cyrtodaria siliqua. The sequence continues at coordinate 33,020 of JAWPHD010016231.1, read as the reverse complement.
TGTAAACATATAGGTAACACCTTCCCACTTAAATGCTTAAAGAAAAAGAATGATTTATGTAATAAAGAATTCTTTTGAACGGCATGTAATAAGCGATACAATAATGTAATAATATTTCAATTTTAACACATATTTCAAAACATGTATTACAACATGACATGTTTTTTTTCTTTTCAAAATCAACAAGTGTTAACACATATATTAAATTACACTTGTTTAAATATACACAAGTATCTTAAACACGATTAAATTATCTTTCCCACTGACATGTTTTATCTCAATATCGTACTCCAGCAACATCAAACTCCACCTCATAAATCATTTTCTGTATGAATGTGAGTGGATTGTGATCACTGAAGAAAACTATTAGCGAAATAGATGCAGTTAAATACACTTCAAAATGTTGTAATGCCAAAATGAGCGAAAGACACTCGTTTTCAATAGTTGAATAATTGTTCTGTTGCTTATTGAACTTTTTCGAAAAGTAACAAACTGGTTGATCAACACCAGTGTTGTCTTCTTGCAGAAGTACTGCACCAGCACCAATGTCGCTAGCATCAACTGCTAATTTAAATTTAAATTCCAAATTAGGTGCTGAAAGCAAGATGGTGCACTCATCAGTATTGCTTTTAATTTGCCAAATGACTGTTGGCATTTTTCAGTCCAAACAAATTTCTTTTGTTTTACTCAATAAATTTGTCAAAGGTTCAGCAATGACTTAAAAGTTATGACAAAACATTCTATAATAACCAGCCATACCGAGAAAACGCATCAATTGCTTCGTCCGTACAAGAAATTCAGAAATAGCATTGACTTTAGCCTCAATAGGTTTAACCTGATCCTGTCCTACTTCATGTCCTAAAAATGTGACAATTACGCGACACAATTCACTTTTGTTGAGAAATATAAAAAGATCGGACAGGGAAAGTAGCATTCAAGGACGACAGTCAACCATAAACGCAGAAACAAACACGCAAACAGACAAACAAGAAGGCAAAAGTAATAATAAATGCAAACGACATCACAAACACAAAAGGGTTGACAATAGGGCTACCGCCTTGGAACGGTCAGTGGCAAAGTAGGCCACTGGGGGTTAATACCGGTTCTAGGGTGCACCAAACGACGGTTAACGGTTAAATTCGCATCAGTAAGATGATCGAATAAACGTCTAATGATCTGTATTTTTCAAAATGTCACTGTTTTGTAATTCCGCTAAACCAGGATCATTTTTGTCAAACTGTTCATTTTCATTCTGTAATCCGTCACTGGAATTTTCAATTGGGTTAGAGCAAACTACAGTAACTAAATGTAAAGAAAGGATAATCTCTGTCAATGTATTATTTTAACATATTGATATGACAAAGTTGACGTTGCTTTCGCCTTTCTGGAGTATTGATAATATAATTTATATCACTGATCCTTTTCTCTACTGTATAATGACAGTGATACCTAGCTTGTAAATGCTTTTCATGAATAGGTAATAAAGCAAGAACTTTATCACTAGGTTTGAAATTTCCTTCTTGAGCAGTCAAATTATATCTTGTTTTCATTTTTGATTGAAATGACTTGAGATTAGACTGAGCTACCTCACAAGTTTCTTCTTCTGAGAGAATTTTCTCTTTAAAGCTACAGAGTCCCTATATCAATCGATTTCTTCTTTGTAGGCGTGTCTTTATTTGTAACTTCATGTTCACCAGCTCATGTCGAAATCGGGTATTTAAAGCTACAGAGTCCCTATATCAATCGAGTTCTTCTTTGTAGGCGTTTCTTTATTTGTAACTTCATGTTCACCAGCTCATGTCGAAATCGGGTATTTAAACTGGCAAATATAGCGAAGGAAATCATTTACTGTATATACATCGACCAGTGCACATCGTACCTATACACAGGTAACAGTATGTTTTACAAAAAAAAAGTTAGCTTCTTTCGGGGCTCGAACACACGACCTTCTGATTTCAAGTCCTGTGCTCTATCCACTGAACTATAACGTTACTTGAGGAAATAGTATACTAACTACCATATATTATGAGGCAAAATAACTTAACATATTTGAACCCAACTAATGATGGATCAATACATATGCAGTCCATATTGTCGCACATGCAAATTAACATTGCGTGGTGTAATATTGTATCTTAGCAATATGAAACTAATACTTCGCCTAAAATCAACCATATCTGACTTGTTATTTAGCGTTTGATGAGTTTGTGTGCGCGCTCTTGTTATTACGTAATGCCTATTTAGTTTTAAAAATGGTACAAAATACCAATAAATAGCAGTGGTCTAGAGGTTCAGCGTACATCTTTCAAATCTTACAAGTGCAAGGCTATGGTTCAAATCCCGTTCCGGGCAACTATTTTTTCATCACATATATTCTGGAGCCGTATATTTATCGATGTTACCTGTACGGAGGCTAAATAAAAATGTGAATTTTTACGTATCGATTTCTCCTTATATACCGACTTTTGGGGTGATCGTCGATTTGAAACTACGTCACACGTGACTCATTCATATTCATGAGTTATCACCAGTTAAAATAGGGACTGTACAGCTTTAAGCGAGCAAATATAGCGCAAGAAATCATTTACTGTATATACATCGACCACTGCACATCGTACCTATACACAGGTAACAGTAATTTTTACAGAAAAAAAATGTTAGCTTCTTTCGGGGCTCGAACACACGACCTTCTGATTTCAAGTCCTGAGCTCTATCCACCGAACTCAACCGTTACTTGAGAAAATATTATACTAACTACCATATATTATGAGGCAAAATAACTTAACATATTTGAACGCAACTAAAGATGGATCAATAAATATGCAGTCCATATTGTCGCACGTGTAAATTAACATTGACTGGTGTAATACTGTATCTTATCAATATGAAACTAATACTTCGCCTCAAATCAACCATATCTCGACTTGTTATTTAGCGCTTGATGAGTTTGTGTGCGCGCTCTTGTTATTACGTAATGCCTATTTAGTGTTAAAAATGCTACAAAATACCACTAAATAGCAGTGGTCTAGGGGTTCAGCGTACATCTTTCAAATCTTACAAGTGCAAGGCTGTGGTTCAAATCCATTCCGGGCAACTATTTTTTTCATCACATATATTCTCGAGCCGTATGTTTATCGATGTTACATGTACGGAGGCTAAATAAAAATGTGAAATTTTACGTATCGATTTCTCCTTATATACCGACTTTTGGGGTGTTCGTCGATTTGAAACTACTTCACACGTGACTCATTCATATTCATGAGTTATTACCAGTTAAAATAGGGACTGTACAGCTTTAAGTAACTTAAATGGTCTACGACCAATGGGACCAAAAACTAGTTCAAATGGGCTGAAACCCAGCGATTCTTGAACAGACTCTCTAATGGCGAAAAGCAACACGTGGATATCTTCATCCCTGTCTTTGTTAATGTCAAAACAATATGACCTAATCATGTTTTTCAGTGTCTGGTAAAATATTTCTAGAGCACCTTGACTTTCCGGATGATAAGCCGAAGATTTACACTGTTGAATGCCTAACTCGTGCATGATCTGTTGAAATATACCAGACATGAAATTTGACCCCTGATCAGACTGGACATGTTTTGGAAGGCCAACTAATGAGAACAACTTGCCATAGCCTGTACAATAGACTTTGTCTTAATATTCCTAAGTGGAATTGCTTCAGGAAATCTTGCTGACGCACACATAATCGTCAACAGATATTGATTTCCAGACTTGGTCTTAGGCAAGGGATCAACACAGTCCACAGTTATTTTACTGAAAGGTTCATCAAATGCAGAAATAGGTTGAAGGTGGACTTTGGGAATCTTCTGATTGGCCTTTCCTACCATTTGACATGCATGGCAAGACCTACAGTATTGTGAAACATCCTTTTTGAGATTTGGCCAATAAAAATGACACAAAATCTTGTCTTATTGACGCCTAAGTGACCAGACATAGGAGTTTCATGGGCCAAACTGAGAATTGACTGACGATATGAACTAGGAACCACAATTTGTCTATTCATTATCAGCGGGGACAACAAGTGGTCGCCATTTTTTCATCGGGGTCCCAGTTTTAGTAAAATAACAATCTGGGACTTGTGAAGCCTCTTCTTCACTAACATTCCTATCAAATAAGCTAGAAATCTCAGGATCTCTACGCTGTTCACGAATAAGTTGTGATCTCGATAGTTTGTCCAGATTTTTGTCATTCAAACTAATAGAAGAAGAAGAATCTGGTAAGTGAATGTTATTTTCACTGTAGTCCGTCTGAGATTCGTCTGAGATTCAGATGGGCTAATATCAAGAGATGTGTTAACCTCTGTATTATAAGACTGACCAATAAAAGTATCAGCCAAGTTAATGTCAGAAGAAAGATCATTCTCAATGGCTTTTTTTGCCATAGCTCGAGTAACTGCATAAGCCGGATACAAAGCAGGTATATCAGTTCAACGGGATCATGGGATTGATCCAAAGAAGACTTGTCAAAAACAAGTGGATTAACCACGACGTTATCTCCATCTAGGTCAGTGCATGGTAACAAATGCACAACTGCAGATGGCAAAGAAGATCTTACACAAGCAGCCACAGGCCCAGTAACCAAATCTAATGATAAATAAATATTATGGAGAGGGACAGTCAAATAACCGAACTCTACCCCTTGAATAAGTACATTAGTCCCAGAATAAGTCTTCTCAGAAAAAAAGGCAGGATATCTGCTAATAATACTGATTGAGAAGCTCCTGTGTCACGTAATATTTTAATATGGATAGGTTTGGTTGAATCACCAATACGTGATATAGAACCTTCAGACATGAATGGTTCATAAGTCTCCATAACAGAATCAGACTGGGTTTCTTGACCTCAAACATAGCATTGTTTCCAATACAAGACTGGGGTTTAGACCTTAAAGAGGTGAGACCAGTAGGTTTTACACCTTATTTGTTGTTGTTGCTTCTTTTTCAAAGTAAAGCACTCAGAAATGAGGTGACCTTTCTTTTTGCAATAATTGCAAGTATTTTAAGATAAGGATTTTGATCAGTATTCTCATTAGATGCATGATGTTTAGAAGTACTAGCACTTAATGTAATAGACTCAGATTTAGAAGTACTGCCGTGCGAGTGCAAAATTGTCCAATGAAAACAGTCCAATGTTCATCATAAATGAATTTGCATAAATTGTAAACATGCTTACATATGTACTATTTTTAACTTTCTTCAATGCCAAATCAACAATAAACACGCAACAATGCATGTACACTCCGAGACACATGCAACAATACATGTAAACATATAGGTAACACTACGTAAGACCTTTCCTTTCGAAAAAAAGGCAACAACAACACAAAACACAGCAAATAGTATTCCTTCAAAGTTTCAATATTGACAGTGAACGCGTTTGGCTCAAGCATGTGAGCAAACTTAAGATGCACAATTTTGCAAACTCTTTACGTGAAATACAGTACTAAAATGGCTCAATTTATCAAAGAGGAACTTCGAGATTTATGAATTTCTTGTTACAAAGTGTATTGTGATTAAAACGTCTACAACATCACAATTGTTTCCTTTCTCTAGCTAACTGCTTTTTTTTTTTTACAAAACATCTTGTGACTTCTTTGGAATATTATGTGGAATTAATTGTGCAGTATATGCAATATATAGAGGAAATTCCCGAGTTGCATTTCTTTATCGCTTCAGTAAACAAGTTCACACTAGGCCAATGCTCAGCCAATCTTTTTACACACAATATCCTCTGAGTAATCGTTTCAGTTGCTTTCTTTTAAGCATAACACAAGCATGCCGCGGAGTTTGCACATTTGCATTTTCAATGTCTCACTGCATTATTACTTCATCGTAAACACTTTTATGTAGGTAGTGAGTGAATGATTCAGCCCCACGACCAGTACACCGTCACTTGACCTGTACGTCACGCACTGCGGCCACAAGATACCATCGCTTTCTGCCATAATCGTCTTCTTCTTGGTACCGTCCTTGCCGACCAAGTGAATATTCTGAGACTCTCCACCACAAATAACAACATTATCGAAACTATCTACATACAGTCCTACAGGGTGCCTGAGATCTTCAGCAGAATAAACGAAAATAGTTTCTCCTTGCTGAGAAAGACACACAAGTATGTGTCCGGCTTTATCAGAAACGTATATCCTGTCACCCTTGCTACTGACCTCTATGTAGTTCGGGCTTGTGAACTTGGAAGTACCACGCTCAATCCGGCTTATTTTCCTCTGCAGATTCCCTTTCTTATTAAGCACGCATATCTCTCCATTGCCCGGGTCGTCGTGGCAGGTGACGTAAATATCGCTTTGGTAAACAGCAACGCCCCAGCATTTTTTCTTTGTTTTCATCGATTTGCCTTTGCCTAACGCAAGCTCTTGTGATACTGACACGTTTCGCAGTTTCTTTTCACTTGGAAAAGTGACTACGACGTTTGAATTGTCAAGTACGGCTACATCCCACGGTGGAGATGATAGCATCAGTTCAGATTTAAGTTTCATCTGACGGTCTAGCACTTTTAGTTTATTATATCTTCGATCACACACGACCAGGTCTCCATTCGGCATGAACATTGATCCAGATGTGAATGACGTATTGACATCTATATCGGTCACGGAAGCAACATTCACGCCCATCACGGATTTTCCAACAATCTGTTTTTGTTGGTCTTGATTTTCTGAACTTGCAATAGATAACTTTCCAACGGACTTATGCTGCACTACTTGGTCTGTTAATGCTTTGTTTGGCTGAAAGGACATACTGACAGAGCTCTCTTTCTTCTTAATATCAGTGAGATCAATTTCGCATTCTTTTATCTTTTTCGCCGATTTCATAACGCCAACAACGATTACGTCTTCATCACGCGTTTTCTTGCAGTCTTGAAGTGTTTTGATATGGCCATTGGCTTCATGTATGATGCTGTCACATTTGGCTACATGCACCTTTACTGCAGTTGATAACTTCTTTTGTACATCATCAATTTCTTTAGACATCGATTTCTCAAGTTCTTCAAACAGTGCCATAACACCTCGCTTTAAGTTGTGCATCTCTTCTAAACATTTTTTGCCCTCGTAGTTTACTTTACTGAGTTCACTTTTTCGGTTAACTTTCACCGTTTCGCAAGACTCTTTTATTCCATTTATTTTAGTCAGCATTGTGTTGTAAAAAGTTGCAAGATTCATAGGTCCGACTTTCTTGCTTATATCCATTATGTTGCATTTTTTGTGACTTGATTTACAACTCTCACAGATGAAATCATCGTGTGTGTCGCAGTAATTTTTTATTTTCATTGACGGATGTTTCTCACAGAACGCAATGGGCAACTTTATTTCCGACTTTGCAATGGATTGAATGTTACTTCCGGTTATTATTTCATGGTCACGAGATACGTTTGTTGTCCTGTGTACCTTTTCGCAAGACAAACACAGATATTCGCTGCAAACAGAACAAAAAGCCTTGGCCTCTTTTACTGGACTGTTGTGATTATTACAGCGGTCACACTCTAGGTCAAAGTATTCGTCAGAAGTCATATTCCATCGTGCTCCGTCAACACTTGCCATTTTACTTTCAGATATTGTCAATGTCTAGAAATACAGTTCTTGCTCAATAAATGTTTCTTTTTTTCAGGAAGAAATGAATCGAGGCACGAAGGTATTCAATATCACAGATACAGTGCAACCGTTTGTCTGTGTTAACCAACTATCTATCTTGTTTGCGTTGTCTCTACTTAGTACTTGATTTATAATACCCAACTGACCTTATATCTTTTAAATCTCTGAAGTTCACGTTAGTGTTCTAATTGATCTATAGGACCGCGTTGATGTTGTAATAGATCTATAGTTTCACGTTGTTGTTCTAATTGATCTATAGTTTCACGTTGGTGTTCTAATTGATCTATAGTTCCACGATGATGTCCTAAAAGGTCTTTATTTTTTCGTTGGTGCTAATAGGTCTATAGTTTCACATTGGTGTTGTAATTGATATATAGTTTCACGTTAGTGTTCTAATTGATCTATAGTTTCACGTTGGTGTTCTAATTGATCTATAGTTTCATGTTGGTGTTCTAATTGATCTATAGTTTCATGTTGGTGTTCTAATTGATCTATAGTTTCACGTTGGTGTTCTAATTGATCTATAGTTTCATGTTGGTGTTCTAATTGATCTATGGTTTCACTTTGATGTCTCCGATTGATCTATATGTTCAATTTAATGGTATGCCTTTGACGATCTATAGCTTCTTTTTTATTTAAATTTTCACTTTGATGAATTTTATTTATTTATTGTTTTAACTTCGATGTTCTAGTTGATCGTTAGTTTGTCTTGGCATTCTAATTTATCCACTGTTTCAGTTTCAATTGATTTTAAACTCCAACTGCATCTAAGCTCTGCAAAGAAAATTGTAGTAAAATTGTAGCAAAACAACACAAACACAAATAGGTTTGTAATGTATAGTTTATTATATAACATTCTAGACTCGATTAATTAATGTGTGAGATAGAATTTCCCACAGTCCATGTACGTTCTAAACTAATATATATGAAAAAGATATTAACAATCAATCTTGTCAGCATGTAGCAGTTTGTAACCACACAATTGCAGAAACATTAACCCCTCGGTGTAACCTAACCATTAAAGAAACATTAATCCCTCGGTGTAACCTAACCAGTTCATAATCGTGGTCATATCATATCCACCCGAACGTATCAAGCCAGTTACATTAAGGTGTATATATTACTTTGCGTCGAGGAAAAGCATTTATGCCCCCATTATTGAATCGGCTACTTAATAACTGTCTTATAATCTCCCTAATTACTCTCGTAGCTTGTAATTAACTCCAGGCATTTCGCATAATTATGTTACACAATAAATCTATACTACAGTCCGGAACACTACAAATCAAGCGAACTAATTACGTTTACTGTTGAACAAATATATGCGTTAAAATGTAATTGTTATTGAATGTTCAGATACAGAGTTGATAACATTTTAAATAATTCAATTCTTTATACGGCATACAATGAGGTGTTTACATTACATTGAGAAGAGCATATATAATGTTGTCATGGAGTAAAGCTACAAAAGAGCACATGCGACGACTATTTTAAACAAAACAATCTAAATAGTATACAGCATAATACAGAAAAAATAATCAACAGAAAAAAAATTAATAAAGAAAACTCTATAAATATAATGTATACTCACACGTCTCAAGTTCGCTAAGTAGACATATTTTGCCCTAGACTGGCTAGAAACAAGTAACGATGTAATGTTTTGTAAATGTGGCCAGTGACAATAGTATTTAAGAAGACACTCAATATTGATATCTCGAAAACATGGACAAATTAAGATATATCTACATTTTTAAATCAACCTTCTTCTATCTAATGTATGGGCAGAACAGTTTAGTCTTGTCAAAGAAATACGATGCCTTTGTTTTGTAACCCTATAGATGTTGTAAAAATATGATGAGATCAGCTGTATATTTATTAATGAGTTTGACCTTGAAGAACAGTTAACATTAGAAACATATGTTTATTATTTACCATATTAGGAGATTGTTTATCTTGTATGCAACTTATGTTTGACGTCGCGCACGTTACCGGTACACATTGCAATTTTTATAAAAAAAAAAATTAAAACGCCGGACCCACCTGTTTTGGCCATTACCAGTAACGTGCGCGACGTCTATGTAAATTCATTTATGACTGTTCTCATTGGATGAAACAGTTGAGGACCTTCAGGAACAGTCTATAAACTGACTCTGGGAGCAGCTCAGCAGATCAGTTTCAGTATTCTTCATTACAATTAATTTAGATTTGGACATAATTGTGAGAGGATTTAATACATATTGTGCTCATTCATAATAACAATGAAATTGGATATTTGGACTCAACCGGAAATATAGGAAATTAATTTGTACGAAAGGACAATTAACATTTGGATTAACGAGACACTTACTGTTTGGATTAAAGAGACACTTACTGTTTTGGATTAAAGAGATACTTACTGTTTTGGATTAAATGAACATTGGATAATTTTATTTGGACATAATTCAAAAATTGGATATTAACGAAAAACTGGATTTCTGTATTCTGTAATTGAATAGTTCATGTAAACAAATGTGTTAATTATATGTCTGTGTTGCTGGTTTGCTTCTTTTCTCGTTACATTTAAAAAATTGTACAGAAATTGGGGGCTCGTCCGGGATAGAAACATTTTCGGTACTTTAATCTTTTATACATTGCTTTTGGCAATAATAAATAAATAATAAAAGCACAAAATTAACTGTACATTTTCGATATTATAAAGAGTGAAACCATCTACAATCAAAATGGTTTTTTAACTTGAGAGATTTGTTGCTACGAGTACCCAGGAGGAGTTTGATTCACTTAAAAAAGATGAATTGCTCTTGCTTGTAAAACATTATAATTATCCAAATGTAAATCTTCTATGAGAATTTCTGAGATTAAAAATATTTTGGTGAAATATTTGGTTGAAGAAGAAGTTTTTGGAGAGGAAGCATTACATTTGTTGGTGGAAACAGAATATAATTTAAAATTAAAAGAAATTGAATTACAAATCAGAAAAGTAATAGAATTAAAAAAAATGAAAGTGGAAAAAGAAATGAAGGAAAATGAAGCACAAGAGTGGAAAGAAATTGAATTGAGACAAATGGAAATGAAAGAAAACGAAATAGAAATGAAATTAAAAGAAGAAAAAGAAAGAAGAGAATTTGAATTAGAGATGCGGAAAATATATTTGGAAAGCAAGGCAAGTTCACCTTCACTGAATATTGGACATTACTTTTACATAGTGTTTTAATTGGAAAAGCCCGTGAGGTTTATACTCAGTTAACTGTAAAACAAAGTTCCTGATACCAAACTGTTAAAGATATTATCTTAAAAGCTAATGAATTGGTACCAGATGCATATAGGCAGAAGTTTAGAAATTGTAAGACAGGAAGTGATCAAACTCATGTTGAATTTGCTCGAACCAAAGAACAATTATTTGATAGATGGTGTGCATCCAAGAAAATTGAGCGCAATCGTGATAAGTTAAGGCAACTTATTTTAATTGAAGTCTTCAAAAGGTGCATTAACAATGATGTTAAAACCTGTTTAGATGAGCAAAAGGTTGAAACGTTCGAAGATGCTGCACATATGGCGGATGATGTTTCGCTAACTCACAAGTATTTTTGTGTTTTCGCTAACTCACAAAGTTTCTTTTGTTCAAAAATCAAGCCCTCAGCAGCATTCTTCATTTAAGAAACCCTCCCACTCGTACGACAGTACTTCTAAATCTCAGTCTCGTACTTCTGGGACTAGTATTTCAATACATCAAGCATCTAATGAGAATACTGATCAAAAATCCTTATCTCAAAGTACTTGCAATTATTGCAAAATGAAAGGTCAACTCATTTCTAATTGCTTTGCTTTGAAAAGGAAGCAACAACAAAACGGATGTGTAAAACCTAATAGTCTCACCTCTTTAAGGTCTAAACCGCAGTATTATGTTGGAAACAAGCCACATGTTGAGGTCACAAAATCCCAGTCTGATTCTATTATGGAGACTTATGAACCATTCATGTCTGAAGGTTCTATATCACTAACTGTATTCTTATAATATATTTACTTGTTTATATACCCGTTGACGGGCATTTGTTGATTTACATACATAATTTATATTACTACCATATCATCCCTTATTTTTTAATAGTTTTTTCTTTATATATTTACATTAATTTTTAATTACTACTTAATTTTATCATCTTTCGTCGGGTTTTGCGCACAATATGTCCTATTCATGTGTCGACGTGCCGAACAGGAGCTTCTCACATCATTATTGTTATTGCTCTTTTCTGAGAAGACTTATTCTGGTACGAATGTACTTATTCAAGGGGTAGGGTGCGGTTATTTGACTGTCCCTCTCTATACTATTTGTTTGTCATCAGATTTGGTTACTGGACCTGAGGCTGTGGGAATAAGATTTTCTCTGCCATTTGAAGGTGTCCATTTGTTACTAGGCAATGACCTAGCTGGAGATTATAAGAATCATTCATGGGTATCCGGTGAAGATAGGGAATTCCAACCCGAGGTATAAGTGTTTTTAATCGGAACCGAGGTTCTGCCGAGGTTCCGATTAAAACACTTATACCGAGGGTTGGAATTCCCTATCTGAACCGAATACCCATGATAGATTCTTTTTCTTGCATATCAGAGACATGTTGTGCGTCGACGCCGCCAGCTACTAACGTTTTGCATGTTTTCTTGCATACCGGATGTTGGCGCGCGTGAATTTTATCTCGACCCTTGGGTGAGATGGGAATGTCTTGCATACCGGACAAGGATATCCGTCGTTTTAATGGACGATTAGTTATATGATGTTTAAGAGTTAAATATGTTTATTGATAATAATACAAAAAAGGGTGGCCATTCATCTGTAAGTCGCTCTATAAACTTCGATAATGGACGATTAGTTATATTATCGTTATTCCAAAAATAGATGAAAATTAGATCACGTTGCACTTCTGAGGCCCAGGACCCAACGAACATTATTATTTACTTGAGCTTTATAAACTTCGTTGATTTTAAACACCTATTTTCATATATATGTAGATCTAGATACCAAATCTAACACCTAGAACAAATTGAATTACAGACATATGTTAATATATTGCATGACATACGTATGCTTACTGTATGAAATAAGTAATTATGCATATGACATAAGTAGACATATAAGTAGATATAAAATATAACATAAGTAGACTTAGTGTATGTCATAAGTAGACATAACATGACATAAGTACACATAACATATACCATAAATATACAAAACATATGACATAACACGAAATAAGTAGACATAATATATGACTTGAATGGATTTAAACAATTAAAATGATCCTACCTTCTCAAATATTTTCACAATCTGTTATACCTTGCAAACGTTTTTAAAATATACCCAGTCAGCATTTTCAAATGATTTTCCATTATTGATTATTCGATATAGTCCTTGTCTATATACAGGTGCTGATTTAGAAGGCGGTCTCTGTCCTGCATTTGCCCTTGAACAAATGTCTCTCTATCCTTCATATGTCCTGGTACAGAGAAGTCTATCTATCCTTCATATGTCCCGGTACAGAGAGGTCTTTCTCTCCTTCATATGTCCTGGTACAGAGAGGTCTATCTCTCCTTCATATGTCCTGGTACAGAGAGGTCTCTCTTACCTTCATATGTCCTGGTACATATAGGTCTCTCTATCCTTCATATGTCCTGATACAGATATGTCTCTATATACTTCATATGTCCTGGTATAGAGAGGTCTCTCTGTCCTTCATATGTCCTGATGTCTCTCTATCCTTCATATGTCCTGGTATAGATAGGTCTCTCTATCATTTATATGTCCTGGTACAGAGAGGTCTCTCTATCCTTCATATGTCCTGTTACAAATAGGTCACTCTATCCTTCATATGCCCTGGTGCAGAGATGTCTCTCTATCCTTCATATGTCCTGGTACAGATATGTCTGTCTATCTTTCATATGTCCTGTTACAAATAGGTCAATCTATCCTTCATATACCCTGGTACAGAGAGGTCTCTCTCCTTCATATGGCCTGAAACAGATAGGTCTCTCTCTATCCTTCATATGTCCTGGTACAGATAGGTCTCAATCCTTCATATGTCCTGGTATAGAGGGCGTCTCTCTATCCTTTATATGCCCTGGTACAGATAGGTCTCTCTATCCTTTATATGTCCTGATACAGATAGGTCTCTCTAATTTTCATAGGTCCTGTTACAGAGGGGTCTCTCTATCATTCATATGTCCTGGTATAGATGGCGTCTCTCTATCCTTCATATGCCCTGGTACAGATAGGTCACTCTATCCTTTATATGTCCTGATACAGATAGGTCTCTCTAATTTTCATAGGTCCTGTTACAGAGGGGTCTCTCTATCATTCATATGTCCTGGTATAGATGGCGTCTCTCTATCCTTCATATGTCCTGGTACAGATAGGTCTCTCTATCCTTTATATGTCCTGATACAGATAGGTCTCTCTAATTTTCATAGGTCCTGGTACAGAGGGGTCTCTCTATCCTTCATATGTCCTGGTACAAATAGGTCCCTATCCATATGTCCTGGTACAGATAGGTCTCTCTATCCTTCATATGTCCTGGTACAGATATGTCCCTCTATCCTTCATATGACGGGTACAGATAGGTCTCTAAATCCTTCATATGCCCTGGTACAGATAGTTATCTCTATCCTTCATATGCCCTGGTAAATATAGGTCCTTATCCATATGTCCTGGTACAGATAGGTCTCTCTATCCTTCATATGTCCTGGTACAGATAAGTCTCGCTATTCTTCATATGTCCTGGTACAGATAGGTCTCTCTATCCTTCATATGTCCTGGTACAGATAGGTCTCTCTATCCTTCATATGTCCTGGAAGAGAGAGACCTCTCTATTCTTAATATGCCCTGGTACAGATAGGTATCTATATCCTTTATATGTCCTGGTACAGAGAGGTCTCTCTATCCTTCTTATGCCCTGATACAGATAGGTATATTATCTTTCATAAGCCCTGGTACAGATAGGTCTCTCTATCATTCATATTCCCTTGTACAGAGGGTTTCTCTTATCTTCATAGGCTCTGGTACTTAGGGGATTTATCTATCCTTCATATGCCCTGGTACAGAGGGTTCTCTCTATCGTGCATATGCCTTGGTATAGAGAGGGTCTCTTTGTTTTTCATATGCCCTGATACAGATAGGTCTTTCTATCCTTCATATGCCCTGTTACAGAGAGGTATCTCTATCCTTCATATGCCCTGATACAAAGGGGTCTCGCTATCCTTCATATGCCCTGATACAAAGGGGTCTCTCTATCCTTCATATGCCCTGGTACAGAGGGTCTCTCTATCCTTCATATGCCCTGGTACAGAGGGTCTCTCTATCCTCCATATGCCCTGATACAAAGGGGTCTCTCTATCCTTCATTTGCCCTGGTACAGAGAGGGTCTCTCTATCCTTCATATGCCCTGGTACAGAGAGGGTCTCTCTATCCTTCATATGCCCTGATACGAGGGGGTCTCTCTATCCTTCATATGCCTGATACAAAAGGGTCTCTCTATCCTTCATATGCCCTGGTACAGAGGGGTCTCTATATCCTTCATATGCCCTGGTACAGAGGGGGTCTCTATATCCTTCATATGCCCTGGTACAGAGGGTGTCTCTATCCTTCATATGCCCTGGTACAGATAGGGTCTCTCTATCCTTCATATGCCCTGGTACAGAGAGGGTCTCTCTATCCTTGATATGCCCTGATACGAGGGGGTCTCTCTATCCTTCATATGCCCTGGTACAGAGGGTCTCTCTATCCTTCATATGCCCTGATACAAAGGGGTCTCTCTATCCTTCATATGCTCTGATACAAAAGGGTCTCTCTATCCTTCATATGCCCTGGTACAGAGGGGTCTCTATATCCTTCATATGCCCTGGTACAGAGGGGGTCTCTATATCCTTCATATGCCCTGGTACAGAGGGTGTCACTATCCTTCATATGCCCTGTTACAGAGGGGTATCTCTATCCTTCGTATGCCCTGGTACAGAAGGGGTCTCTCAATCCTTCAAATGCCCTGGTACAGAGGGTATCTCTATTCTTCATATGCCCCGATACAAAGGGGTCTCTCTATCCTTCATATGCCCTGATACAAAGGGGTCTCGCTATCCTTCATATGCCCTGGTACAGAGGGTCTCGCTATCCTTCATATGCCCTGATACAAAGGGGTCTCGCTATCCTTCATATGCCCTGACACAAAGGGGTCTCTCTATCCTTCATATGCCCTGGTACAGAGGGTCTCTCTATCCTTCATATGCCCTGGTACAGGGGGTCTCTCTATCCTTCATATGCCCTGATACAAAGGGGTCTCTCTATCCTTCATATGCCCTGATACAAAGGGGACTCACTATCCTTCATATGCCCTGGTACAGAGGGTCTCTCTATCCTTCATATGCCCTGATACAAAGGGGTCTCGCTATCCTTCATATGCCCTGATACAAAGGGGTCTCTCTATCCTTCATATGCCCTGGTACATAGGGTCTCTCTATCCTTTATATGCCCTGGTACAGAGGGTCTCTCTATCCTTCATATGCCCTGATACAAAGGTGTCTCTCTATCCTTCATATGCTCTGGTACAGAGGGTCTCTCTATCCTTCATATGCCCTGGTACAGATAGTGGTCGATTCGGTTTATTCGTCTGTGCTCATGAATATGGATGACAGAACAATAAGTAAAACAAACTAATTTGCCAATTATGGATTTGCTTGAGACAAAAAATCTGGATTCGCCCTTGATACTCCTTTGTAAACGTTTATTATATTGATTGTTAAGTAATACAAGATAGTCATGTTTTTTCACTGTCACGTGAGTAGTGCATTACGTGTTTAACACATTAATTATTCATTGCATTGGTCATGGGTTATTATTAAGGCAGCTCGATTGTTGTGCATATAAGGAAATGTACTAAGACCTTGAACCCCATAGACTCTGGCTAGAAAGGATTATCTAAAAAGAGATCATGACCAAAACAGTCTGTTGAAAAAGGAAAAACAAAAACCGATCAGTTCAGAACATTATTATTTTATTACAATGGGACTAGTGACCTTAAATGGGAACACCGCAATCTTGAAGTGTTACCAAGTATTGAATTTAGCGTCTCGATTTACTTATCCAGTATCATTTTAACTTTAAACCTGCTTGCATAGCCTATAACTAAATAGAATGTTAAGTAAAAAAAAAAATCTTCTTATTCTACCATATATGTTTAACTATATTATTGGTGCAATATAATCAGTTAATAAAATGTAAACACAATTTGCTTTAAACTATGATATTAATGATTGAACAAGTTATGAAGAAAAACTAACGGAGAATTTATGGAAAAGAAAGAAGAATATTTTGGAAGGAGAGAAGAATTTATGGGGAAGGAAGAAGAATGTATGCGAAGAAGCAAGAAGAATATGAGGGGAAGAAGAATATGAGAGTATGTGGGGAAGAATAATATGTGGGGAAGCAAGGAGAATATGACGTGTGGAAGGAAGAATGAATGAATGAATGGTGTTTTACGGCACGTCGACACATAAATAGGTCATATTGCGCGCAAAAACATGAAGGAATGAAGTAGTAATTAAAAATAATGTAAACGTATAAAGATAAAACTATCTACAAATAAGGGATGATATGGTAACAATATAAACTATGTATATATGTAAATCAACAAATGCCCGCCAACGGGCTTGTAAACAAGTTAATATATATAGGAAAATATTATATTGATTTATAAAGTCTGATTTCTTTAAGGAAATCTAAAACAAGACTAAAATCTATAGTATCAAATAACACTTTCAAAGTATTAACTGTGTAGTATCCTTGTCGCATAGGATCAGTCTACACATTCCAACAAGATATGTTTGACCGTTAACGGTGCAAAACAGGGTATACATTCTGGTAACTGCTCACCTTGTAATAAATATGAATGAGTACAGCGTGTATGCCCTATCCTGACCCTGGTTAGGACAACTTCCTCTCGACGAATGGGTCTACTAGAAGGACGCAGCACTATCAGCTCTATCCTTACCACGTATTCCTACATGGCTTGGAAGCCAGCAGAAAATAATAACATTATCAACTATAAGAGAATTGTACTTTTCTAAAAGTTGAAGCACAACTGGATTATCATGTTTCATATTACCCAGTGCTTGAAGAGATGAAAGGGAATCAGAAAATATTACGAAATGGTCATCATTAGATTCCTGAATAAAACTTAAGGCAAGTTCAAGTTCAATTGCGTTCAGCTGAGAAGACAGATGCCTTGTCAGGCAGGCGGCTCTTTATGCTATGTTTGTGAACAACAGCTGCTGCAACTACCTTGTCTCCATCTTTTGAACCATCTGTGTATACATTTTGAAAGTTACTGTATTTCGATTTAATTTCATTAAATTTGCTTTGAAAGATAATAAGATCTGTAATGGATTTGTTATTATTACAAAGATCTAAAATAATTGTTGGTGTTTCCAAAGTCCACGGTGGAATTTGTGGTACTTTGTACTTGGCAATCAAATTTAGGTCGATTCCATTGACTCTTAATTTTGGTATCGAAAGTTGGATTTGAAGGGTTAGATTTTAATTTAATGGTGTACTGAAGAGCTAATTTGTCCCGTCTATGAGACAATGATGGTTCATTAGCTTCAACATATATACTTTCGGCTGGTGATGTACGAAAGGCTCCTAAGGTGAGTCGTAATCCTTGATTATGTATAGGATCGAGCATCTGCAAGTATGACTTGCGAGTCGATCCATATACTATTGAGCCGTAGTCCAGCTTGGATCTGATAAGAGATCTGTAAAGTCGCAAGAGGACTTTTTCGATCTGCTCCCCAATTAGTGTTTGTAACAACTTTAAGTAAGTTAAGAGCTTTAAGGCATTTGGCCTTCACATATTTAAGGTGTGGTATAAACGTTAATTTACGGTCAAAAATAAGACCTAGGAGTTTTGTCTCATCCACTACTAGTAAAGGTGAACCGCCCAGTGTTAGATGAGGGTCTTCGTGATGTTTGCTTAGTTGACAAAAGTGCATACAATTGGTTTTAGATTTAGAAAATTTAAAACCATTTTCATCAGACCAGGTCTGAAGTTTATTGAGACATTGTTGTAATTGTCTCTCAATAGTATTCATGTTTTTTGCACGATAACATATAACAAAGTCGTCAACATATAGAGAACAACCCACACCTGGATTGATGCATTTTACTATACTTTAATCTTTATATTAAAAAGCGTGACAGAGAGTATGCTGCGTTGTGGAACACTCATCTCCTGTTCATGAATATCAGAGAGAGTTGAACCCAATCGGACACGAAACTGTCTATCATCTAAGAATTTCTCTATAAAAATGGGTAATCGGCCTCTAAGACCAAGGTCATGAAGATCATTCATAATACCGTACTTCCATGCAGTATCATAAGCTTTCTCCAAGTCAAAAAATATAGCGACTAGATATGTTCTTTTTATGAAAGCTTCTCTAATAAACGATTCAAATCGAATGAGATTGTCTTGTCTGTTGTGCCTCGTTGGCGCCGGTGTAACATTAAATATTGACCCCGTTGAAAATTGACCCCATGGGTCCTTTTTCAGCGTTGAGAATTGACCCCGCCAACATTTCAACATTAAATTTTGATCAAAAAGGTCGTTGAAAACTGATCAGTCGTTAAATTTTGATCAGTCATGGGGTCATTTTTTAACGGTTAGTTAAATTAAAGTTAAACGTCGGAGATCGTCTGTTTGTAGAAAAGAAGCACACTGGAAAGAACCAGAAACTATCGCAGGCTTGCTGGATAGCTTCTTTAAAAATAATTTCACAAGGCCGAGCCCGGGCTCAAACTTACAACTTCCCCGAGGTAGGCGAGATCATCTATATGTTGGACAGGGAACTGTTAACGAAAGTTTACCACAATGATTATCGACAGGTGGGTGGGGTGTGGTCGGACTTCGAAAAGCACATCGAGACTGCCACACAGGAAGTATCTTTTCCGATCATAACAAGATATTTATAAGGGATATCTCTGTAAATTATAGTGATATCTCTTTAACACAAAGAGATGTATTTTTACGTTATAAAGATATATCATTATGTTAAAGTATGGAAGCGTCCTAGTGCCAGGTTTGAAATATTTTTATCTCATAATTAGGAGTTACTAAGTCCTAATTAGGAGATAGTAACTCCTAATTAGGAGTTACTATCTCATAATTAGGAGTAACTAAGTCCTAATTAGAAGATACTATCTCCTAATTAGGAGATACTATCTCATAATTAGGAGTTACTATCTCATAATTACGAGTTACTATCTCATAATTATGAGTTACTAAGTCCTAATTAGGAGATACTATCTCATAATTAGGAGTAACTATCTCATAATTAGGAGATACTATCTCATAATTAGGAGTTACTAAGTCCTAATTAGGAGATAGTATCTCCTAATTAGGAGTTACTATCTCATAATTAGGAGTTACTAAGTCCTAATTAGAAGATACTATCTCCTAATTAGGAGATACTATCTCATAATTAGGAGTTACTATCTCATAATTATGAGTTACTAAGTCCTAATTAGGAGATACTATCTCATAATTAGGAGTTACTATCTCATAATTAGGAGATACTATCTCATAATTAGGAGTTACTAAGTACTAATTAGGAGTTACTAAGTCCTAATTATGAGTTATTAAGTACTAATTAGGAGTTACTAAGTTCTTATTAGGAGAAACTATCTCATAATTATGAGATACTGAACCTTGTTGAAATTGTGCCGGAATTCCATATGACCGATGGCCCCTAGAAGAATGTTAGTCCTGTAAGGTTACGTTGTGTGGCCTCGTGAATGTCCCAGTTCCAGAGAAACCTATGCTTCTCTTTCGTGCTCGGTGTAAAGCACCATTACATGCGACCTCAGTTTTAGGTCTCATCCGATAGACCGTTAGTCATTATATGGAGGAGCCGGGGATCGAACCCGTGGTCCCATTATTGACAGTCCGGTGCTCTACCAATTGAACTAACCGAGGACACCAAAGCGCCATATACGGGGCCTAGGTTTTAAGTCTCACCCGAAAGACTGTTAGTTTTGTTATTGCGGAGTCTTGGATCTGTACCGTGGCCACACGATTAACAGTCCAGCGTTCTACTAACTGAGCTAACCGGGTTATTTTATTGGTATTGTGTTGTCGTTGAATGCGTTGACTAGTTATGGTTGGCGCGAGTATTGGTGCACCCTAGAACCATCCCCAGTGGTGCTTTTGCTGTTGACCGTTCCAGAGCGGTAGCCCTTTTGAGCACCTTGATTATCACAGATTACAGATTTTTTTATCAGAGGGTCCGCCGCCATTAAATATCCCTGTATAATTAGCAATTATATTTAGGTGTGTAAAAGGACGAGGGTTTCGGACCGAGCCTTTTAGAACGTGGATCTTTCTGGCCCCGCTACCTATATAATACAATGGAGCATCCCCAGCAAAGGGACAAAACCGTACAAAGTACAGTAGTAGGCTATAAGTACGTATGTCATAATTATGAGATAGTATCTCCTAATTAGGACTTAGTAACTCCTAATTAGGACTTAGTAACTCCTAATTATGAGATAGTATCTCCTAATTAGGACTTAGCAACTCCTAATTATGAGATAGTAACTACTAATTACGAGATATTATCTCCTAATTAGGACTTAGTAACTCCTAATTATGAGATAGTAACTCCTAATTACGAGATAGTATCTCCTAATTAGGACTTAGTAACACCTAATTATGAGATAAAAATATTTCACACCTGGCACTAGGACGCTTCCATATTAAAGCGATAGCTCTCATGTGTAATAGGTATCTCTTTTAGACGGTTTGCCATAGAAAACTGTGTAACTGGCAGAAGTGGTAATTTACATAGGGTCATTTTACAACGTTGAAAATTGACCTCCTGAGTCATTTCAACGTTACACCACCATTACATGACAGACCCATAAAACATAAACAACCAGGTCAGTACTGCGACTCGAACCAACGGCCCTAAATCGGTGAGAGCTTTTGAAATTAACGTTGAAATATGACCCGACTGTAGTTGATCAGTTTTCAGACATCCCGTCCATACATTACACATATAGTCACCAATTTTACATATAGACGTTAATAAGCATCTAAAGATGTGTAGCTGGGTTTTAATTTCTTTATCTGACCAGTATCTGCAGAGTTATGGCCGATGAATTGGCAAAGAATTAGTAGTATTAGCTTGTGGCGCGCTCGAATGTATAACTAAACGTTTATTACTTACAGTCCTGAAAAAATACAGAAATATTAATCTGTGATCTGTATGGTAATAGGCAAATTGCGTAAGATTATTGGAATCAGTTTTCAACGTTGAAATATGACCTGAGTATAGTTGATCAGTTTTCAACGAGGGTCAAATTTTCACGCATGGGTCAAATTTTCACGCATGGATGGATCATTAAATAACGGGCGGGGTCAGTTTTCAACGTTGAAAATTGATCAGTCATCCGTTGAAAAGTGACCCCTGGGGTCAATTTTTAACGGGGTCAAAATTTAATGTTACACCGGCATCCACTTTGATATCAGTTTGTTGGACTCCAGGTACCAAACGAGTCTCTCATTAATCATTCGTTCCATGGTTTCACATATAAAACTCGTTAAAGAGATTGGGCGATTATTTATTGGGTCCGTATGATCTTTCCAGGTTTGGGGACTGGAATAACAATTGCTTCCCGCCAAGAATCGGGGAAGTTTCCCGTCACCCAAACCTTATTAAATATATCAAGAAGGGTAGAGGGACAGGATTCAGGTAAATGTTTTAATAATTGATAATGGATATCATCAGGACCAGCTGATGTATCGTGAGCCTTTTCAACGGACTCTCGAAGTTCTTTGAGAGTGAATAGTTTATTGTATTTCGCCAAGTTTTTCGACTTGAAGTTCAGCTTCTTCTGTTCTTTTAGTTTCTTCTTTTTTCAGAAAATTTACAATTTTCAGAAGAAGAATTGTTTGAAAAAGTTTCTGCCAAAGTGTTTGTAATATCTTTGACAGATGTTATATCTCCATTATCTGTTTTAAGATGATTTACAGATATAGAATTACCTTTACCACTTATTTTCCGGACCATGTCCCAT
This sequence comes from Cyrtodaria siliqua, assembly GCA_037043455.1. NCBI lineage: Eukaryota > Metazoa > Mollusca > Bivalvia > Adapedonta > Hiatellidae > Cyrtodaria > Cyrtodaria siliqua. The sequence continues at coordinate 10,285 of JAWPHD010016231.1, read as the reverse complement.
GTCTTCTTAAGAGATGAGCGAAAATTCAGCCTGGAGACGTAAGATCTCCAGGATTTCCTCTTGCTAACCTTAATAGTACGACGGGCTTTCGCACGAAAAACTCTAAATTATCTAAATGTGTTTGAGCTGGCCGCAAGTTAAAATTATATGCAGCTTTACGATCGCTGACTGCCTTTTTGCAGTCATCGTCGTACCATGGTTTATGAGGGCGTTTTGGATTTGCCGAGGTTTTTGGAATAGTTTGATCAGCTATATCATGAAGAGTTTTGGTAAAACGAGTAGTTGCATCTTCGACATCCTCGAAAACGGAAGGCTTTAATTGTTCCTCGCAAAGAGATTGAAACGTAGTCCAATCAGCCTTGCGAAGTTTCCATCGTTGCGTTTTTCGAGAAGTGGAGGGCCGATATTTTCAAGCAATATGGGGAAGTGGTCACTTCCACAGAGGTCGTCTCCAACACTCCACGAAAAATCCATCAAAAGCGTTGAATCGCATATTGTTAAATCAATGGAAGAATGAGAGCCTATGTAAATAAGTATATGACTTATTATCATTAAAAAGACACAATTTTTTTTTGGCTAAGAAATCCTCAATTTTCTTGCCTTTATCGTTTATATGTAGTTGTGTGCATTAAAATCACCCAAGAGTATAAAAGGTGATGGCAATTGTGCAACTATGTGATTTAGATCTTTGGGGTCTAGGGAAGAACTAGGTGTTAAATATAAGGACATATTGTTACAACTCTGTGCATTGTAACACTGACCGCAATAGCTAGCAAATTTGTTTTCAACGCAACAGGTCTGTGAGGAATGTTTCGATTAACGATTATCGAAACTATACCAGTGGCCTTGTCCCCGGTATCACAAATATGATGATTGTATAGTGAGTATTGTTTAAAAGATACCTGATCACTTGTCTTCAAGAATGTTTCTTGAAGGCAAAAGGCAATAGGGTTGTGTTCATTTAAAATTAAGCTGATTTTAAACCTCGATCTTATTAGGTTTACCCATTATTTAGCGCTAAGGCGATTTTAAATTTTATTTTTATTTTGGCCTTAGATTTAGGAGAGGTCTTAGGAGACTCAAGTAGTGACATCTCCACTGATGAATCCTCCTCCCCGGAAGAAGTCAGCCGAAGTGGCGCCTCGACTAACCTTTCATGAGAGGATGGAAGTGGCAGTGCAGCTGCTGGCTCTGAAATGTCCATGAGCTGTTCGAATTTGTTATGCAGCTCAATAGGCCCGTTAGACACCTTTGGCTGCTCCTTGTGCTCCCTAGTTGGAGAAGCACTAGGCTTTCCAACTTCCTTAGTTGGAGCAGCACTAGGCCTTCCAACCGAGGAAGTATTAGGCTTCACGACTGGGGAACTACTAGACTTCGCAGTCTTAGAAGAACCCGCTTTCCAATTCTGAGAAATTGACGTGCTCTTGACATTGCCAGAGCTTGCCAATTTTGTGTTTGATTTAAATAAAAAAAATTGATTAGGTGAAACATTTAATTTTGGTTTGTTAACTTGTATTTGTTGACTTCTGTTTGAATTTGATACTGAGGAAGTATTCTTTGTATTTTGAATTTCTGACTGTGGTTCGTATTGCGTACGTGTTGTTTTGAGAATAGATGCGTAAGAGTAAGAGGTCGGACTTGAAATTTTATATTTTTCTTCAATCAATTTTCGTGCTTCTGGAAAGGGAATATTTTTTTGTGTATATTTAACTGTTATGATTTCTTTTTTCTTTTTGAATTTTTCACATAATTTTGAATTTGCGTGATGTCCTAGACCGCAGTTGGTACATTTGAAAGTGTTAGGACAATCTGGTTCGTTATGCTTGAATGCAGACTCGCCACATTTACCACAAAGTTCTTCTTTAATACACCTGGACTTGTGGTGCCCAAAGGCTTGGCAATTGTAGCAACGTAACGGGTTTGGAATGTAGGCGTCAACATGTAATTGCAGATATGCCACCTTTATTGTTCTTGATAAGACGGGTGTTGCAAATGTGAGGACGATAGTATTTGTACTAATCATTTTATCATTCCTCTTTATGGTTATTCGTCGAGCCGCAGTTACTAACTGTGGCGCAAGCTCGTTGATAATTTCTTCTTCAGGTACTCCGGAGAGATCCGGGCACCTGATGACGCCTTTTGAGATGTTCATAGAGGTGTGAGGGAAGCATTTAACTTTGGTGTTTAAAACATGTGTAGTTGTTAGTAAATATCAGAGTGAGATTTTTTTCTGTTTCAACAAGGAGAGTTGTTTTTAATATTTTTTAGTTTTACATGTCCAGCAATGGAATAGACAGTTATCTGGATCGCAAAAGGTGACATATCTGTAACAGGTTTTTCCCCGTTTTCCGATTCGATAATGAGAAAACGAGGAAGGGATTGGTTGATCACTGGTTCCTCAGTATCAGATTCATGTTCTTTTTTTTTCGTTTGTGAGTAGTTTGTGCGTTTTGTGATGCCAAGATGGGCGTTAAGAATTCATCTTCCACGCTTCTCACCCAGCTTGGAGTCCAACAAGGGGATATTTGCTGTGGATATCCAACAGTCAAAATGCCAAGAATACGTAGAAGGTATACTCATATAAAGGGGTTCTACCCCTCTGCTAAGTAAAGAGCAGTCGGTTGATTCTTATCACCCCACCACCGACTGGGGTTTGAATAATATGCGGGGAAACAAAAGATATTATGGAAGGAGAAGAAAGAAGAATATGTGGGGAAGCAAGGAGAAGATGTGGGGAATCAAGGAGAAGATGTAGGGAAGCAAGGAGAAGATGTGGTGAAGCAAGACAATATGTGGGGAAGCAAGGAGAATATGTTGGGAAGCAAGGAGAATATGTGGGAAGCAAGGAGAATATGTGGGAAGCAAAGAGATCATGCGGGGAAGCAATTATGTGGCGAAGCAAGAATAATGAATGGGAAAGCAAGAAGAATATGTGGGGAAGCAAAGAGAATATGTGGGGAAGCAAGGAGAATATGTGGGAAAGCAAGCAGAATATGTGGGGAAGCAAGGAGAATATGTGGGAATGAATGAATGAATGAATGGTGTTTTACGGCACGTCGACACATAAATAGGTCATATTGTGCGCAAAAAAAAAATGAAGTATTAATTAAAAATTAATGTAAATATATAAAGATAAAACTATTAAAAATAAAATAAAAATAAGGGATGATAAGGTGTAATATAAACTACGTATGTGTGGGATGCGAGAAGATTATGCGGGGAAGCAAGGAGAATATGTGGGGAAGCAAGGAGAATATGTATGGAGACAAGGAGATTATATGGAGAAGGAAGAAGATTATGTGGGGAAGCAAGAAGAATATGTGTGGAGGATATTTTGTGGGGAAGAAATGAGAATATGTTTGGAAGTAAGGAGATTATGTGGGGAAGGAAAAATAATTATGCGGGGAAGCAAGGTTGTTATATGTGGAAGGAAGAAGAATATGCAGAGAAACAGAATGAGAATTGTTGGGTAGTAAGAAGAAAATGTGGAGGAAGTATACTATGTGGAGGAAGTATACTATGTGTGGGAAGTATACTATGTGGAGGAAGTATACTATGTGTGGGAAGTATACTATGTGGAGGAAGTATACTATGTGTGGGAAGTATACTATGTGGAGGATGTATACTATGTGTGGGAAGTATACTATGTGGAGGAAGTATACTATGTGGAGGAAGTATACTATGTGTGGGAAGTATACTATGTGTGGGAAGTATACTATGTGGAAGGTATACTATGTGTGGGAAGTATACTATGTGGAGGAAGTATACTATGTGGAGGAAGTATACTATGTATACTTTGTGGAGGAAGTATACTATGTGGAGGAAGTATAGTATGTGTGGGAAGTATACTTTGTGGAGGAAGTATACTATGTGTGGGAAGTATAATATGTGTGGGAAGTATACTATGTGGAGGAAGCATACTATGTGTGGGAAGCATACTATGTGGAGGAAGTATACTATGTGTGGGAAGTATACTTTGTGGAGGAAGTATACTATGTGGAGGAAGTATACTATGTGGAGGAAGTAAAGTATGTGTGGGAAGTATACTATGTGGAGGAAGTATTCTATGTGTGGGAAGTATAATATGTGTGGGAAGTATACTATGTGGAGGAAGCATACTATGTGTGGGAAGCATACTATGTGGAGGAAGTATACTATGTGGAGGAAGTATACTATGTGTGGGAAGTATACTTTGTGGAGGAAGTATACTATGTGGAGGAAGTATACTATGTGGAGGAAGTATACTATGTGGAGGAAGTATACTATGTGTGGGAAGTATACTATGTGGAGGAAGTATACTATGTGTGGGAAGTATAATATGTGTGGGAAGTATACTATGTGGAGGAAGCATACTATGTGGAGGAAGTATACTATGTGGAGGAAGTATACTATGTGTGGGAAGTATACTATGTGGAGGATGTATACTATGTGGAGGAAGTATACTATGTGTGGAGGAAGTATACTATGTGGAGGAAGTATACTATGTGTGGAGGAAGTATACTATGCGGAGGAAGTATACTATGTGTAGGAAGTATACTATGTGGAGGATGTATACTATGTGGAGGAAGTATACTATGTGGAGGAAGTATACTATGTGTGGAGGAAGTATACTATGTGGAGGAAGTATACTATGTGTGCGAAGTATACTATGTGTGGAGGAAGTATACTATGTGGAGGAAGTATACTATGTGTGCGAAGTATACTATGTGTGGGAAGTATACTATACTATGTGTGAGGAAGTATACTATGTGTGGGAAGTATACTATGTGGAGGAAGTATACTATGTGTGGAGGAAGTATACTATGTGGAGGAAGTATACTATGTGTGGAGGAAGTATACTATGTGGAGGAAGTATACTATGTGTGGAGGAAGTATACTATGTGGAGGAAGTATACTATGTGTGGAGGAAGTATACTATGCGGAGGAAGTATACTATGTGTGGGAAGTATACTATGTGTGGAGGAAGTATACTATGTGGAGGAAGTATACTATGTGTGGAGGAAGTATACTATGCGGAGGAAGTATACTATGTGTGGGAAGTATACTATGTGTGGGAAGTATACTATGTGTGGGAAGTATACTATGTGGAGGAAGTATACTATGTGGAGGAAGTATACTATGCGGAGGTAGTATACTATGTGTGGGCATATACTATGTGGATGAAGTATACTATGTGTGGGAAGTATACTATGTGTGGGAAGTATACTATGTGTGGGAAGTATACTATGTGGAGGATGTATACTATGTGGAGGAAGTATACTATGTGGAGGAAGTATACTATGTGTGGAGGAAGTATACTATGTGGAGGAAGTATACTATGTGTGCGAAGTATACTATGTGTGGGAAGTATACTATACTATGTGTGAGGAAGTATACTATGTGTGGGAAGTATACTATGTGTGGGAAGTATACTATGTGGATGAAGTATACTATGTGTGGGAAGTATACTATGTGTGGGAAGTATACTATGTGTGGGAAGTATACTATGTGGAGGAAGTATACTATGTGGAGGAAGTATACTATGCGGAGGTAGTATACTATGTGTGGGCATATACTATGTGGATGAAGTATACTTTGTGTGGGAAGTATACTATGTGTGGGAAGTATACTATGTGTGGGAAGTATACTATGTGGAGGAAGTATACTATGTGGAGGAAGTATACTATGCGGAGGAAGTATACTATGTGTGGGAAGTATACTATGTATGTGGAGGAAGTATACTATGTGTGGGAAGTATACTATGTGGATGAAGTATACTATGTGTGGGAAGTATACTATGTGTGGGAAGTATACTATGTGGAGGAAGTATACTATGTGCGGGAAGTATACTATGTGCGGGAAGTATACTATGTGGAGGAGGTATTCTATGTGGAGGAAGTATACTATTTGGAGGAAGTATACTATGTGTGGGAAGTATACTATGTGGAGGAAGTATACTATGTGTGGGAAGTTTACTATGTGGGGAAGTATACTATGTGTGGGAAGTATACTATGTGTGGGAAGTATACTATGTGGAGGAAGTATACTATGTGTGGGAAGTATACTATGTGTGGGAAGTGTACTATGTGGGGGAAGTGTACTATGTGGGGGAAGTATACTAAGTGGAGGAAGTATACTATGTGTGGGAAGTATACTATGTGTGGGAAATATACTATGTGGAGGAAGTATACTATGTGTGGGGAAGTATACTGTGTGTGGGGAAGTATACTATGTGGAGGAAGTATACTATGTGTATGGAAAGTATACTATCAATGTGTGGGAAGTATACTATGTGGAGGAAGTATACTATGTGTGGGAAGTATACTATGTGGAGGAAGTATACTGTGTGGGAAGTATACCATGTGGAGAAAGTATACCATGTGGAGGAAGTATACCATGTGGAGGAAGTATACCATGTTTGGGAAGTATACTATGTGTGGGAAGTATACTATGTGGAGGAAGTATACTATGTGGAGGAAGTATACTATGTGTGGGAAGTATACTATGTTTGGGAAGTATACTATGTGTGGGAAGTATACTATGTGGAGGAAGTATACTATGTGGAGGAAGTATACTATGTGTGGGAAGTATACTATGTTGAGGAAGTATACTATGTGTGGGAAGTATACTATGTGTGGGAAGTATACTATGTACAGGAAGTATACTATGTGTGGGAATTATACTATGTGTGGGAAGTATACTATGTGGAGGAAGTATACTATGTGTGGGAAGTATACTATGTGGAGGAAGTATACTATGTGTGGGAAGTATACTATGTGGAGGAAGTATACTATGTGTGGGAAGTATTCTATGTGGAGGAAGTATATCATGTGTGGGAAGTATACCATGTGGAGGAAGTATACCATGTGGAGGAAGTATACCATGTGGAGGAAGTATACCATGTTTGGGGAGGTATACTATGTGTAGGAAGTATACTATGCGGAGGAAGTATACTATGTGGAGGAAGTATACTATGTGCGGGAAGTATACTATGTGCGGGAAGTATACTATGTGGAGGAGGTATACTATGTGGAGGAAGTATACTATTTGGAGGAAGTATACTATGTGTGGGAAGTATACTATGTGGAGGAAGTATACTATGTGTGGGAAGTATACTATGTGGAGGAAGTATACTATGTGGAGGAAGTATACTATTTGGAGGAAGTATACTATGTGTGGGAAGTATACTATGTGGAGGAAGTATACTATGTGTGGGAAGTATACTATGTGGAGGAAGTATACTATGTGTGGGAAGTATACTATATGGAGGAAGTATACTATGTGTGGGAAGTATACTATGTGGAGGAAGTATACTATGTGATGGAAGTATACTCTGTGTGGGAAGTATACTATGTGTGGGAAGTATACTATGTGTGGGAAGTATACTATGTGGAGGAAGTATAGTATGTGGAGGAAGTATACTATGTGTGGGAAGTATACTATGTGTGGGAAGTATAATATGTGTGGGAAGTATACTATGTGGAGGAAGCATACTATGTGTGGGAAGCATACTATGTGGAGGAAGTATACTATGTGTGGGAAGTATACTTTGTGGAGGAAGTATACTATGTGGAGGAAGTATACTATGTGGAGGAAGTATACTATGTGAAGGAAGTATAGTATGTGTGGGAAGTATACTATGTGGAGGAAGTATACTATGTGTGTGAAGTATAATATGTGTGGGAAGTATACTATGTGGAGGAAGCATACTATGTGTGGGAAGCATACTATGTGGAGGAAGTATACTATGTGGAGGAAGTATACTATATATGGGAAGTATACTTTGTGGAGGAAGTATACTATGTGGAGGAAGTATACTATGTGGAGGAAGTATACTATGTGGAGGAAGTATAGTATGTGTGGGAAGTATACTATGTGGAGGAAGTATACTATGTGTGGGAAGTATACTATGTGGAGGAAGCATACTATGTGGAGGAAGTATACTATGTGGAGGAAGTATACTATGTGTGGGAAGTATACTATGTGGAGGATGTATACTATGTGGAGGAAGTATACTATGTGGAAGAAGTATACTATGTGTGGAGGAAGTATACTATGTGTGGAGGAAGTATACTATGCGGAGGAAGTATACTATGTGTGGGAAGTATACTATGTGGAGGATGTATACTATGTGGAGGAAGTATACTATGTGGAGGAAGTATACTATGTGTGGGAAGTATACTATGTGGAGGATGTATACTATGTGGAGGAAGTATACTATGTGGAGGAAGTATACTATGTGTGGGAAGTATACTATGTGGAGGATGTATACTATGTGGAGGAAGTATACTATGTGGAGGAAGTATACTATGTGTGGAGGAAGTATACTATGTGGAGGAAGTATACTATGTGTGCGAAGTAAACTATGTGTGGAGGAAGTATACTATGTGTGGGAAGTATACTATGCGGAGGAAGTATACTATGTGGAGGAAGTATACTATGTGTGCGAAGTATACTATGTGTGGAGGAAGTATACTATGTGTGGGAAGTATACTATGTGGAGGAAGTATACTATGTGGAGGAAGTATACTATGTGTGGGAAGTATACTATACTATGTGTGGGAAGTATACTATGTGTGGGAAGTATACTATGTGGAGGAAGTATACTATGTGTGAGGAAGTATACTATGTGTGGGAAATATACTATTTGGAGGAAGTATACTTTGCGGAGGAAGTATACTATGTGTGGGCATATACTATGTGGATGAAGTATACTATGTGTGGGAAGTATACTATGTGTGGGAAGTATACTATGTGGAGGAAGAATACTATGTGGAGGAAGTATACTATATGGAAGAAGTATACTATGTGGAGGAAGTATACTATGTGGAGGAAGTATACTATTTGTGGGAAGTATACTATGTGGAGGAAGTATACTATGTGTGGGAAGTATACTATGTGTGGGAAGTATACTATGTGGAGGAAGTATACTATGTGGAGGAAGTATACTATGTGTGGGAAGTATACTATGTGTGGGAAGTATACTATGTGGAGGAAGTATACTATGTGGAGGAAGTATACTATGTGTGGGAAGTATACTATGTGGAGGAAGTATACTATGTGATGGAAGTATACTATGTATGTGGAGGAAGTATACTATGTGGAGGAAGTATACTATGCGGAGGAAGTATACTATGTGTGGGAAGTATACTATGTGGAGGAAGTATACTATGTGGAGGAAGTATACTATGTGTGGGAAGTATACTATGTGGAGGAAGTATACTATGTGTGGGAAGTATACTATGTGGAGGAAGTATACTATGTGTGGGAAGTATACTATTTGGAGGAAGTATACTATGTGGAGGAAGTATACTATGTGTGGGAAGTATTCTATGTGGAGGAAGTATATCATGTGTGGGAAGTATACCATGTGGAGGAAGTATACCATGTGGAGGAAGTATACCATGTGGAGGAAGTATACCATGTTTGGGGAGGTATACTATGTGTAGGAAGTATACTATGCGGAGGAAGTATACTATGTGGAGGAAGTATACTATGTGCGGGAAGTATACTATGTGCGGGAAGTATACTATGTGGAGGAGGTATACTATGTGGAGGAAGTATACTATTTGGAGGAAGTATACTATGTGTGGGAAGTATACTATGTGGAGGAAGTATACTATGTGTGGGAAGTATACTATGTGGAGGAAGTATACTATGTGGAGGAAGTATACTATTTGGAGGAAGTATACTATGTGTGGGAAGTATACTATGTGGAGGAAGTATACTATGTGTGGGAAGTATACTATGTGGAGGAAGTATACTATGTGTGGGAAGTATACTATATGGAGGAAGTATACTATGTGTGGGAAGTATACTATGTGGAGGAAGTATACTATGTGATGGAAGTATACTCTGTGTGGGAAGTATACTATGTGTGGGAAGTATACTTTGTGGAGGAAGTATACTTTGTGGAGGAAGTATAGTATGTGTGGGAAGTATACTATGTGGAGGAAGTATACTATGTGTGGGAAGTATAATATGTGTGGGAAGTATACTATGTGGAGGAAGCATACTATGTGTGGGAAGCATACTATGTGGAGGAAGTATACTATGTGTGGGAAGTATACTTTGTGGAGGAAGTATACTATGTGGAGGAAGTATACTATGTGGAGGAAGTATACTATGTGAAGGAAGTATAGTATGTGTGGGAAGTATACTATGTGGAGGAAGTATACTATGTGTGTGAAGTATAATATGTGTGGGAAGTATACTATGTGGAGGAAGCATACTATGTGTGGGAAGCATACTATGTGGAGGAAGTATACTATGTGGAGGAAGTATACTATATATGGGAAGTATACTT
>JAWPHD010016230.1:0-51015 GCA_037043455.1 Cyrtodaria siliqua | reverse complement strand
AATATCACTTATAGTTTTCAAGAAGTAGTCGCTACAAACTTATTTTTTAAAAATCTATTTTTAGCTGTGACGGCCATCTTGAATTTCCGGCCGACCTGAACTTTTTCTAGGATCAATTAGACATCAAGAGCAACATTCCTGTAAAGTTTCATGACAATCCGCCAAGTAGTTTCAGAGGAGTAGTCGCTACAAGTTTTTACTATATAACTCTATGTAACAAAGATGGCCGCTGGCATTCATGTTTAACATTGAATCAAAACGATTTTTGACTAGGATCAACATCATGTCATGCTGATCATTTTAGAAAAAGTCCCATATCAATATCACTTATAGTTTTCAAGAAGAAGTCGCTACAAAATTGTATTTTAAAACTCTATTTTTAGCTTTGGCGGCCATCTTGGATTTCACATCAACATGAATTTTTGCTAGGATCAACTAGACTTTATGGGCAACATTTCTGTAAAGTTTCATGAATATCCATCCAGTAGTTTCAGCTGTGAAGTCGCTACAAATAAAAGTTTACGGACAGACAGACGGACGGACGGACGGACGGACGGACGACGCACCACGGCATAAGCTCTGCTGATCTCTGATCAGTAGAGCTAATAAAAGGAGAGGCGGGAGTGAGTTGGGGGCGGGGGGAGGGTGCAACATATATGTGTAAGAATTGACTAAAACAACAAAGAAATATGGGGGGGGGGGGGGGGGGGTGGGTTTGGGAGGTGAGGGGGCAACATATATGTGTAAGAATTGACAAAAGCAAAAGCAGAAATATGTAAAAAAAAACAAAATCAAGTAGGGGTGGGGTGTGGGGTGTTGGGGAGAGCGGGGGGAGTGGGTTGGGGGCGGGGGATGGGGCAACATATATGTGTAAGAATTGACTAAAACAACAAAGAAATATTTAAAAAAAAATCAAGTGTAGGGGGGGGGGGGGGGGCGGGGGGGGGTGGAGGGGGGGAAAGGTTGCAACATATGTGGGGTTGGGTGGTGAGGAACGGGGGGGGGGGGAGAGGCGGGAGTGGGTTATGGGGGGGGAGTGGGGGTGGTGAGAGCAACATATATAGAGGGGCTAATATAGAGAGGGGGTAGTTGGGGTGGGGGGGGGCAACATATATGTGTAAGATTTGACAAAAGTAACACAGAAATATGTAAAAAAAAAATAGTTTCAAGTGGGTGTGGGGTGTGGGTGAGAGCTGGGGAGAGCGGGGGAAAAGGCGGAAGTGGGTTTGGCGCAGGGGGAGGGGGCAACATATATGTGTAAGAATTGTCTAAAACAACAAAGAAATATGTAAAAAAAACAAAAAGTTTCAAGTTGGGGCGGGATGGGGGGGGGGGGGGGGGGGGGGGTTAAAACATATAAGTGTCAGAATTGATAAAAGCAACACAGAAATATGTAAAAAAAACAAAAAACAAAGTTCCAAGTGTGGGGCGGGATTGGGGGATGGGATGAGGGGGTGGTTAAAACATATAAGTGTCAGAATTGATAAAAGCAACACAGAAATATGTCCAAAAAAAAATTCAAGTGTGGGGGGGAAGGGGGGGGGTGGTGGGGGTGATGGGGTGAGAGGCGGGAATCAGTTGGGAGTTTGTGGAGGTTTATGTGTGTAAGAATTGACTAAAACAACAAAGAAATATGTAAAAAAAAAAAAATCAAGTGTGGGGCATGGTGGGTGGGGTAATGGCATGACAGGCGGTGTGGGGGGGGGAGCGGGGAGGGTTGCAACATACATGTATAAGAACTGACAAAAGCAACACAGAAATATGTAAAAAAAAAAAGTTTCAAGTCTTGGGCGGGATGGGGGTGGGGAGGTGATGGGGTGAGAGGCGTGGGGGTGGGGTGGTGGGTGCAAGGAAGGTTGCAACATATATGTGTAAGAATTGACTAAAACAACACAGAAATATGTAAAAAAAACAAACAAAAAAACAAGTGTGGGGCGTGGTGGGTGTGGTGATGGGGTGAGAGGCGGGGGTGGGGGGGAGGGGGCGGGGTTGGTTGCAACATATATGTGTAAGAATTGACAAAAGCAACACAGAAATATGTAAAAAAAAAAATCAAGTGTGGGGCGTGGTGGGTGGTGTGATGGGGTAAGAGGCAGGGGGGTGGGCGGGGGGGGGGTGGCGGGGGTTGCAACATATATGTGTAGGAATTGACAAAAGCAACTCAGAAATATGTAAAAAAAAAAAGAAAAAAAAAGTGGGGGTGGGGGGTGGGGTGGGGGGGGGGGGGGGGGAGAGGAGGGAGCCCATGCCCCAATATGGGTGAAGTAATAAGATGCATAATGCTATAACAAATCCCAAACCAAAATTATAGATATATACATGCTTACATGCAAACCTAGATCTGCCTTTATTGCACATTTTATGAGCCATCACAATTTGGGTTCCATGGGAGCCCAGAATTTGCAAAAGACAAAATTACTTATCCAACCCTTTACAACATACTATAAGGAAACCAATTCCAAAATTTAGTTCAGCTAGGACAAGAAATGTAAGAGAGATAGACCTGTAAACACAGCTTACACACAAAATTTGATGTGAAACAGACACATTTTAAGGGCTATCAGAATTTGGGTTCCAGGGGAGCCCAGGGGTTACAGGAACCAAAATTACTTAAGCAGCCCTTAAGATAATGCTATAAGGAAGCTAATGGCCAAATTTGGTTGAGCTAGGGTAAGAATTGTAAGAGATATAGACTTGTAAACACAGCTTACACGCAAAATTTGATATGAAATGGGACACATTTTATGGGCTATCATAATTTGGGTTCCATGGGAGCCCATGGGCTACAGGAACCAAAATTGCTTATGCAGTCCTTAAGATAATGCTATAAGGAAGCCCATGGCCAAATTTGGTTGTGCTAGGATAAGAAATGCAAGAGATATAGACTTGTAAACACAGCTTACACGCAAACCTGAATGTGGGACGCCGACGCCGACGCCAACGCCGACGCCGACGCCGACCCCGGGGTGATTACATAAGCTCTCTTATTCTTCGAATAGTCGAGCTAAAAATGTTTACGGACAGACGGACAGACGGACGGACGCCGGACGCCGCACCACGGCATAAGCTCTGCTGATCTCTGATCAGTAGAGCTAAAAATTAATGAAGCCCATAAATAATTGGTTTCCTCAACGATTGTTATTGTAAACACAACAAATTCAGGGCATTGATAGACAATACAACATGTAATATAAATTGGGTCATTTCTTCCGTCAAAATGGTCGCCATTTTCAAAATTGCCACAAAAAACGCAGAAAAAATGTGTTGTTTTTATTTTGTAGAAAGCAACAAATGTTGATGTGTTTTACAAAGGTACTGTCTTGATATATTTAGGTGTATGTCTATACTTCAATAAATAGTTGTTAGATATACCCCTATACTACAGGGGTATATACCCCTATGCTACAGGGGTTAGAGGTTTACACATGTATACATCATATACCAACTCTGAGTCTAGTTGGTCTTTAGTTGTCTTTAGCCTTAAGCATTTCTGAAGTGTGTTTAAGTTTCTCATCTTTATTAGAGGCGTTTATAATGCACAAGCCCAAATGTAATAACTGGTCAAATCAGTTGTTAGAGCTACCATTAAATTTAATCTAATCTTACTGATCTGTGATCTGAAGAGTTCATTTTTTCTTAATCACAGTCATAGTAGTCCCCAGGTCCCATTTTCAAAAGACTGTATATAACAGTCCTTCTTTGACACATCATGTCTCTTTGACATTTACATTAAGAAGCTGAGGCCTTTGGCCGTGTTATCGAGAATGACTCCAACATACACGTTCCCAACCCCAGTCACCGGATGTAGGCATTTCAGGATGGACCTAAAGGCCATGTCTCCAACAATGTCAAACCTGCTGAACAACCCGGCAGGTGTGCTTGATAAGAGCTACTGCAATTGGTGACATGGACTTGTTGAATATTGGAACCATTGAATGTCACAAAATTTGGACATGAACATGCACTTTCTCTGTCATACATAAGGAAAACACATTTTTCAAGAAGCGCAACTTTTGGAATTGGAAACCTTGCGCAACCTGAACAAAGCATTTCCAGATGGTTTTACCTCTTTCAGCAAATGAAGATATTTCATTACATCTAGTTAGTGTGAAAAGCAGCTATGCGTCTTGGTTTATAAGATGTAAAGATTATGCAATACAATGTGCAACGAAGCATCTAAAGCTCCTAAAACTAACCCATAACCCACTAACACATCTAACTGTATTAAATGTACCATTGCTATAGAATGAACTACAATGTCCGTGTCTACTGTATATATCACAAGTTTAGTGAAGTCTTGTTTGGCATAATCTGCCACATGCCACATGCACATTGTATCAACCTCTCAGTGAAATGACGGAGATCAGTCTGCATCATACTCTCGTTGTCTGACACAAGGCACAACTTCATATGCTTCATTGGAGTTTGTTTAGTTTCTTTTCTATCGCAAACCAATTTCTGTACCAGGTAACCAGAGCTCTGCTTTTGTTTTTCATTATGGTTGTCACACTGTGAGGTATATATTCATCATGGATGATGTATACCCTACTAAAATTTCTACAAGTGAATTCAACAATGTGTAAAAGAACTTGCTAATCATACTTATTAGTGTTTTGCATGCATAAAACGGCGTTTTAAGGCAGCCTGTATAGTCGGACTAAAATCCAAATAAGTTTTCCAAAGTTAGAAAGGGTTGGTGAGACACCAGCTGAATCTTAATCCAAACCTTATATGATACATAGAGGATCTGACACGAGTTGTCATTTCATACAAAATTTTATTAAACGAGATCCTTTTCATCACATGAATTTTTAAATTTAGATTTTTTTTGTATTTTGAAATTTTGGAATTTGTAAATTTTGGAATTTTGGAATTTTGGAATTTTAAATTTTGAAATTTTGAAATTTCGGTCGCCTTGTATTATACATGGTTAATATATAGAGTTTAATAACCAGTGTAACCGTATAACCGAGGGAGATATTTTCAGTATCTCAAAAACACTGGGTATTAAACTATATATTACATAATTCATAATGATATTTTATTAATATTTCTAATGATTCACGCCTTTTTACACCAGTTTGCACGAGAACGCCATGACGACGTTACGTCATCCAAGACGACGTTACGTCATACAAACAAAACAAGTGGAACCGGAACTCTTCGTTAATTTCCGTAATCGTTATTTCCTAGTGGCGGAATCTGATGACGACGAGCAATGTTCCGTACTGGGAAATATCTCCCACTGGGAGATATTTCCCAGTAGAGCAAACGAGTAGATATAGCTTTTCTATTACCAGTATTTCCTATACAAATCACAGACAAATATTATATATAAGGAAATACGTAATGGGTATATTATACGGAATACAAGCAGTTTCATGTGATAAATCTATGTGCGAATGTGCGAGAAGAGAAAGCAAGTTATAAAATGTGTTGTAAGTGGGTGATCACAGGGGAATGACGTGTTTAAAGACACATTTCCCAACTGAATGTAGTCGTTGAAAAATCATGGATAGCATGCTTTTTAACTGCTTACTTCTCGCTGACTGATTACCACAGAGACATAATATTGAGGCTCCATCACATTTTTTTTTTTTTCATTTACTATTACCTTAGTTTTTGATATAAAATATATTGTAGGCTAACTAAAAACATTAGATTGTTTATTATGGGGGAGCATATAGTCGCCGCTTTTTCCGTCCGTCCGTGTGTGGGTCCGCGTCACACTTTTTGTCCGGAGCATAACTCAAAAAGTATGCTTGATTAAAGTTTGTGTGAATGATTAGGACACTGGGGCGGGTTCAAATTTTACCTCAGGGTCACCATTAGAACAAACTAGTTAGAGGACCATAAGACGATGTTACATGCAAAATATCACAGCTCTATATCTTGTATTTTTGCAGAAGATTTGTTAAATGAAACTGATAAGCCCCATTGCGGGGGCATTTATGACCTCAGGTGCACCATTCGAACAAACTTATAATGATGCTTCACATAAACTTGAGGTAGTCCGTGGTTGAGTGGTCTGAGACTTGAAATCACATGTCCCTCACCGCTGTGGGTTGGATTCCCCATGGGGGCCAGGACTGTTTAGTATGTGAGTATCAAGCTATCCAGCTTGCTTGCGGAACGTCGGTGGTTCTACTCAGGTGCGCGCCCGTGCACTAAAAAATGCCCGGGTATGCACCTGGGGTCTTTTCCCACCAATAAAAAGCTGGAATGTCGCCAAATGACCTTAGCTGTTGGTGCAACTATAAAATCCAGTTTAACGAATTCATATAAGATTTGGTTGAATTCCGACAAGCCTTCGGCTCAGGTGATCAAAAACACTGACAGATGACAACGATTTTTGAATTTTGAAGTCCCGATGAGTTTCTTGCATTTGAGATTTACTAAAACATGGCAGAGAAGTAACTGAGTATATTGTGCTAAAAATACAAAAACTATTAATTGTTAACACGGGTCTTTTAAGAAAATACATCTATATACATAGTTGTTTTAACATATATACAAGGGCACATAAAATGCAAAACGGTTATAATATTTACTACATTATTATACACTCTTTATGGGACGGGCCTCATCCTTTGACAAACAAGAAATCCAAGGATTCATATGGATTTAACAAGAGCTGTCAGAGAACAGCGCAGCTCGACTATTAGATTTTTCAAAGAATAATAAATTTATAGCTAGTACATACCATCAGAAAACAAGGCTACAACAATGTGGGGTGGGTTTGGGAGCACAACATAACTATGTGTAAGAATTGACCAAAAATACACAGAAATATGTAAAAAAATAAATAAAAAAAAAATCAAGTTTTGAGTGGGGTGCGGGGTGGGGGTGGGAGAGATGCGGGGATGGATGGTGGGGGGAGTGGGGGAGGTGAGGGCAACATATATGTGTAAGAAGCTATGTAATAATTCACCAAAACAACACAAAATAATAATTAGATTGATTGAATATGTAAAAAAAAAAGGTTCGAGTGTGTGTGTGTGTGTGTGGGGAGGGAGGGGGGGTGGGGGGGGGGAGTAATGTGTGGGAGGGGGGTGGAGGGGGCAACATATATGTGTAAGAAGCTATGTGTAAGAAATTACCAAAACAACACAGATATATGTGCGGGAGTGGGTTGGGGGTGGAGTGGGGGGTAACATATATGTGTAAGAATTGACTAAAACAACAAAGAAATATGTAAAAAAAAAAAATCCAGTGGAGGGGGGGTGGGGGGTGGGGGGATGGGGTGAGAGGCGGGGTGAGGGGGGCGGGGAGGGAGCAACATATATGTGTAAGAATTGACAAAAGCAACACAGAAATATGTAAAAAAAAAAAAATTGTTTCAAGTGGGGGTGGGGGGAGCGGGGTTAGAGGCGGGAGTGGGTTGGTGGGGGGGCAACATATATGTGTAAGAATTGACTAAAACAACAAAGAAATATGTAAAAAAAAAAAAAAAAGAGGGGGAGGCGGGGGGGTGTTGCAATATATATGTGTAAGAATTGACTAAAACAACACAGAAAAAAATGTGGAGGGGAGTGGGTCGGGAGGGGGGTGGGGGGGGGGAGGAGGGAGCCCATGCCCCAATATGGGTGAAGTAATAAGATGCATAATGCTATAACAAATCCCAAACCAAAATTATAGATATATACATGCTTACATGCAAACCTAGATCTGCCTTTATTGCACATTTTATGGGCCATCACAAGTTGGGTTCCATGGGAGCCCAGAATTTGCAGAAGACAAAATTACTTATCCAACCCTTTACAACATACTATAAGGAAACCAATTCTAAAATTTAGTTCAGCTAGGACAAGAAATGTAAGAGATATAGACCTGTAAACACAGCTTATACGCAAAATTTGATGTGAAACAGACATATTTTAAGGGCTATCCATGGGAGCCCAGGGGTTACAGGAACCAAAATTACTTAAGCAGCCCTTACGATAATGCTATAAGGAAGCTAATGGCCAAATTTGGTTGCGCTAGGGTAAGAATTGTAAGAGATATTATAGACTTGTAAACACAGCTTACACGCAAAATTTGATGTGAAATGGGGCACATTTTATGGGCTATCATAATTTGGGTTCCATGGGAGCCCATGAGTTACCAGAACCAAAATTGCTTATGCAGCCCTTAAGATAATGCTATAAGGAAACCCATGAACAAATTTGGTTGTGCTGGGATAAGAAATGTAAGAGATATAGACTTGTAAACACAGCTTACACGCAAACCTTGATGTGGGACGCCGACGCCGACCCCGGGGTGATTACATAAGCTCTCCTATTCTTCGAATAGTCGAGCTAAAAATTAAAAGGTCAATGATGCTTAAATAAAAGTTTATAAACATTTAGTATCTAAAAACAATGGAGTTTGCCGTTTGCTGAGATGACATTTAAGTGCATTTGTTTAAAAACAAAATGCCATTCTATTAAAAACAAGAGGCCCAAGAGGGCATGTGGATGCTCTACTGGCTAAAACGGCTCTTATATCGAGGGTTGTTGACATAAAATTCTCATCAGCAGTTTTTTTAAAACTGCATAAACAACAGGGATAGGATGACCTTAGATCGCTCACCTGGTAATGATGGGCAATAAGTCTGCTGTGTCTAGTCTGGCATGGGTATTTTTTAATTTGTCCCACTTTCTTCTATGAACGAAATTTCATAAAAATGAGTGGGGTGGGGTTTATATTAACTTCTAAACAAATATGGTAAAGATCAGATAAATTATGAAGTTACTACAGATTTAACAAAGGAAAATACAATATAGCATTTTTCAACAAATCATAGGCCATTTTGTCGTTACTAACAAGATCTAGCTGGTTTTCAAACTTGTCCAAGATTTCAATGATATACCGCGCTTTGCACAACTAGACATCATACTGAGGCTTCCTGCCAAATTTTGTTGAAATCCAACATGCCGTTTAGGAGTAGCGCCGACAAGAAATTTAAAGTAAAAATGTCAAAGTGACATAACTCCGTCATAAATCAGCGAACTGGAACAAAAGCGCGATATGCACAACATACCAATGCTTCCTGCCAAGTTTCGTCGAAATCCAACAAGCCGTTTAGGAGAAGTAGCGCCGACATTAAATTTAAAAGTAAAAATGTCAAATGGCTGTAACTCCATCAAAAATCAACGAACCGGAAAAAAACTGCAATAGGTACAGAAATCATAGCAATGCTTCCTGCTAACATGGCGTTAACACAAATTATTTTTTTTAAAAAAGTATAAATTAAAAAGACAAAATTTTAATCAATAAAAAATCAAAAAAAATATCAAAAAATTAACAAAAAAAATATAATCAAAAATGAATCGATCAAAACAAAAAAAAAATATTTAAAAAAATAAATTATAAAATCAAATTATTTTTTTTCAAAAGAAAGAAATATCTAAAAAAAACAATATACCGGTATATATTAAACAAGAAAAAATATACTAATAATAAACAATATACCGGTATATATTAAACAAAAATTTAAACAAAAAAAAAAATACTAATAATAAAAAAAACACGCAAAACATCTGGTAAAGTTTGGTATAGATCAGATGAAATATGAAACCCCTATCGTATTAACGAGGCAAAATATAGTATTTTTAACTAAATCAAGGGCCATAACTCTGCTGTTACTGGTCAGATCTGGCTGGTTTTCGAACTTGTACTAGCTTTCATTAATATTAACAATCTGTTAAAGTTTGGTAAATATCGGATGAAAAATGAAGGCCCTTGGCCAATAGAGCTAAAAATTATCAGATCCAAAAGGTAGGTCAAGGTCATAGAGGAAATCCGTGCATCCAAAAAGATGCACTACCCAGGACACAACTACATGTACCGGTATGTCAAAATAGAATAAGTTTTCTTCCAAAGATTAAGCTATAAATTAGGTTTAAAACATCTAACGCATAATTATAGTTCATGAGAAAAAGATATAAATGTAACAATTAAAGTTATCTGCCCTTTGCTTGGATGGTGAAGGTCACATCTACATTATTTTACTTTGTCACGTTGCAATGTACCACTCAAGATACAACTATAAGCAAGGTTTGAAAGGTCTTAGTGCATACAGTTTGTGAAAAAGTGACCTAAACGCAAAAGTTGAACCTAAAAATTATAAGGTTATCTGCCCTTTGCTCGGACGGTCAAGGTCACTTCAACATTTGCTTTGTCACGTTGCTATGTACCACTCAAGATACAACTATAAGCAGTTTTAAAGGTCTAGTGCATACAGTTTGTGAAAACATGACCTAAACGCAAAAGTTGACCCTAAAAATTATTAAGTTATCAGCCCTTTGCTTGGAGGGTCAAGGTCACTTCCACATTTGCTTTGTCACGTTGTGATGTACCACCCAAGATACAACTATAAGCAAAGTTTGAAAGGTCTAGTGCATACAGTTTGTGAAAAAGTGACCTAAACGCAAAAGTTGAACCTAAAAATCATTAAGTTATCTGCCCTTTTCTTGGAAGGTCAAGGTCACTTCCACATTTGCTTTAAACGCAAAACTTGAATGTTGACGCCACCGCCGGAAAAGCAACACCTATGTCTCTTTTTTTCTTCGAAAAGGCGAGACAAAAACTAATAATCTCAATTTCCTTGTGCAAATGTATTTCTAACAGCGATATACAGTTACCTATAGAAATTCTCTCCCCCCCCCCCAAATACAATAGGCTCGAAATGTGTTTTTAAAAAGCGACTTCGTTATGCCATCTATAAGCTCAGATACAAATGTGTCTTACTTTACATGACACACTTTACTTTACTTTATTTGTTGAGTAGTTTCTGTCACGCGAGGGTCTTCTATGTAATGTTAGTCAAGCACAGTAAATTCTCAATATTATCCTTGAATATATTTTGCTAATTCCTCTACTGCGTCACTCAACCTATCTTATGAACATTTTCAACATGTTCATGATGGCAAATAGAGTCCTTTCTTTGGCGGCACCTAATGAATTATTGCAATAACTGAAATTAACAGATAACTTGGGCCATATCTGGTTCAGAGATCATCTAAAGTGGAAGCTCCGATGTGCTACAAACTTGTTTTTTGAAAATCTATTTTTAGCCATGGCGGCCATCTTGAATTTCCGACCGACCTGAAATTGTGCTAGGATCAACTAGACATCAAGAGCAACATTCCTGTGAAGTTTCATGAAAATCTGTCTAGTAGTTCAGAGGAGTAACTAAAAATGTTTACTATACAAACTCTATGGAAACAATGATGGCCACTGGTGCCCAGGTTTAATTTTGATACAAAATAATTTTCGACAAGGATCAACATCATGCCATGCTCATCATTTTAGAAAAAGTCCCATATCAATATCACTTACAGTTTTCAAGAAGTAGTCGCTATAAACTTTTTTTTAAAAATCTGTTTTTAGCCATGGCGGCCATCTTGAATTTCCGGCCGACCTAAAAAAAATCTGAGATCAATTAGACATCAAGAGCAACATTCCCGTGAAGTTTCATAAAAATGTGTCAAGTAGTTTCAGAGTAGTAGTCGCTACAAGTTTTACTATATAAATCTATGTAAACAAAGATGGCCTGTTTAAAGTTGCATCGAAATAAATTTCGACAAGGATCAACATCATGTCATGCTGATCATTTTAGAAAATGTCCCATATCAATATCACTTACAGTTTTCAAGAAGTAGTCGCTACAAATTTATTTATTTTAAATCTATTTTTAGCCGTGGCGGCCATCTTGAATTTCCGGCCAGCCTGAAATTTTGCTAGCTAGACATCAAGAGCAACATTCCTGTGAAGTTTCATGAGAATCCGTCAAGTAGTTTCAGAGGAGTAGTCGCTACAAGTTTTTACTATATAACTCTATGTAAACAAAGATGGCCACTGGCAGCCATGTTTAACGTCGAATCCAAAAAATGTTCGACTCAGATCAACATCATGTCATGCTAGGATCAATTACACATCAAGAGCAACATTCCTGTAAAGTTTCATGAAAATCCGCCAAGTAATTTCAGAGGAGTAGTCGCTACAAAGGTTTTACTATATAACTCTATGTAAACAAAGATGGACACTGGCAGTCATGTTTAACGTCGAATCAAAACGATTTTTTACAACGACCAACATCATGTCATGCTGATCATTTTAGAAAAAGTCCCATATCAATATCACTTATAGTTTTCAAGAAGTAGTTGCTACAAACTTGTATTTTTAAAATCTATTTTTAGCTTTGGTGGCCATCTTGGATTTCACATCAACATGAATTTTTGCTAGGATCAACTAGACTCCATGGGCAACATTTCTGTAAAGTTTCATGAATATCCATGAAGTAGTTTCAGAGGAGTAGTCGCTACTCACTACAAATAAAACTTTACGGACAGACGGACGGACAGACTGATGCAACATATGTGTAAGAATTGACTAAAACAACACAGAAATATGTAAAAAAAAAATAAATAAATAAAGTGTGGTGGGGAGGTGGTGGAGAAAGTGCGGGCGGCCGGTGGTCGAGGAGGGAGCCCATGCCCCAATAATATAGTGAAGTATGAACAAGATGCATAATGCTATAAGAAATCCCAAACCAAAATTATAGATAATATAAAACCTAGATCTGCCTTTATTGCACATTTTATGGGACATCACAATTTGAGTTCCATGGGAGACCAGAATTTGCAGAAGACAAAATTACTTACCCAACCCTGTACAACATACTATAAGGAAACCAATTCCAAAATTTAGTTCAGCTAGGACAAGAAATGTAAGAAATATAGACCTGTAAACACAGCTTACATGCAAAATTGGATGTGAAACAGACACATTTTAAGGGCTATCAGAATTTGGGCTCCATGGGAGCCCAGGGGTTACAGGAACCAAAATTACTTAAGCAGCCTTTAAGATAATGCTATAAGGAAGCTAATGGCCAAATCTGGTTGTGCTAGGGTAAGAAATGTAAACAAGAGGGCCATGATGGCCCTATATCGCTCACCTGAGTAAATCTGAACCAATACAAGAGGGCCAAGATGGCCCTAAAGCGATCACCTGAGTACTGGCACATTATCAAACTTTTTCGAAATCTTATGGTAATATACAATCTGTGCAAGTTTGGTTAAGATTGTTCAAGAAATGTGGGCTCTGTTGTGTATAACAACATTGATATAGACGGTTTAAGACCCTGACAAAGTTTGGTAAAGATCAAATACAAAATGAAGGTGCTAGAGAGTAACACCTTGTGGCAGAGCCAAATGTGACCCCAGGGCTACATGTATATGATATGAGAGCTGTGTGCTTTGTGGTTTTGTGAGAAGAAGATTTTTTAAGTTTTTCCCTATACAAGTCTATGTAAAACGTGACCCCTGGGGCGGGGTCAAATTTTACCCCAGGGTCACCATTTGAACAAACTTGGTAGAGGACCATAAGCTTATAGCAAATGCAAAATATTAAACCTCTGGCTCTTGCAGTTCCAGAGAAGAAATTTTTTTTCAGTTTTTCCCTATACAAGCCTATGTAAAAACTGTGACCCCCGGGGCGGGGCCAAATGTGACCCAGGGGTCACCATTTGAACCGAATTGGTAGAGGACCATGAGCTTATAGCAAATGCAAAAATATTAAACCTCTGGCTCATTGCAGTTTTCAGAGAAGAAGATTTTTTAAGTTTTTCCCCTATACATGTCTATGTAAAACATGTGACTCTTGGGGCGGGGCCAAATGTGACCATTTTGAACAAACTAGGTAAAGGACCATAAGCTTATAGTAAATGCAAAATATCAAACCTCTGGCTCTTACAGTTTCAGAGAAGAAGATTTTTTAAGTTTTTCCCTATACATGTCTATGTAAAACATGTGACCCTTGGGGCGGGGCCAAATGTGACACGTAGGGTCACCATTTGGAACAAAACTGGTAAAGGACCATAAGCTTATAGTAAATGCAAAATATCAAACCTCTGGCTCTTGTAGTTTCCGAGAAGAAGATTCCCCCCCCCCTCCCCCCACCTATATAAGTCTATGTAAAACTGTGACCCCCAGGGTGGGGACAAATTTGACCCCAGGGTCACCATTTGAACAAACTTAGTAAAGGACCATAAGCTGATGCTACATGTAATACATGAGATCTCTGTGCCTTGTGGTTTCAGAGAAGAAGATTTTTTAAAGTTTTTTCCTATATGTCTATATGAAAATCAGGCAAAATCTCAATATACAAACTTTGGACCCCCGGGGCATAGCCATTTTTGACCCCAGGGACTTTATTTGAACAAACTTGATAGTTCAGGCGTTGGCAATCATTTTAAGAGAAAAAACTGTTGAAATCTGTCCAGCGGTTCTTAGAGAAGAAGATTTTTTTAAGGTTTCAATCATATATGGTAGAATGGCAGACCATCTTGGATGTCGCGCTGACCTACTATTTTAACAAATTCTAAAAGCATTCATCTAAGGATCATCCACGTGAAGTTTGGTCAAAATTGGCCAAGCGGTTTCTGAGGAGAAGTCGTTTGAAGCAAAAGTTAACGACTCGACGACGGACGGTACGACGACGGACGGACGACGGACGAAGAGTGATCCCAATAGCTCACCTTTCGAGCCTTTGGGACTCGACGGAGTGATTACATAAGCTCTCTTTTTCTTCTAATAGTCGAGCTAAAAACGATTATGAATATGAAATTGCACTACATCTTCAGTTCTAACTTTAAGGGCATGTTTTACTAATTTTATCATTGAGAGAACTGTGCTTGATACTAAAATCACAGGATCTTGTCACTGGCAGATTTAGAGAGATGGGCAAGTGGTTCTGACCACCACATGTAGAATTTGAACAGATAAATATCAAATCAAAATCAAATTTGTCTGAACTCATTGCTTTGATTTTTGTTAAATGGGTTTCATACAGCAAACAGGACAGGTAACTTAAAAGGTGGAGGAAGACCTTATATGCATGTACTTGAATCCAGACATATGAATAGAACAATAGAACTTCTGCAAAGAAAATTGCAAACATTCCCACATAACTGGGTTGATTGAATGGTGTCATTTTCAGACACATTCATTTTCAGCACATTTTAGGCTATATTATGATGATCAATTTCTGTGTGGTGGAGGCAGAGCACCCACTTTTTCCTGTTTACAACCAGTACTGTACACCTCCCCGCGATCAGTAAGAATCAACTCTTTATTACTTGACAACGCTGAGCTCCCAGTGGGATTCAAACCCATAGCGGTAAGAGGCGAGAAGGTTTCAAACGCAGCGTCTTTACCATCATGGCCAAGAGGTTGCTTTTCCCACATAATAAACATCCGCTGAGATTCGAACTTATGCGGTAGCTGTTGGATTCAGATGCTACTCGCAAGTTTCAGCGTTAGACCACTCTGCCAGGGGACTATTAAGACACTGGCCAACTGGAGTGTTTTTCATGCTTTTTTCAGTATTAAATAGATAAAAAGAAATATGTGAACCCTATTACTTGCCTTTGAGCAATTGTTGTCTAGCAACAACTTTTTAAAACAAAAAAATCCGCGGATTCACATGTCTCGCCTAACAGGGTGGGACTTAAAAATAAGAGATAAATGATGCTTAAATGAACGTTTGTAAACATTTTTATAAACTAAAAACAATGGAGTTTACCGTTTGCTGAGATGACATTTAAGTGCATTTGTTTAAACAAAATGCCATTCTATAAAAAAACACAAAAAAAAACAAACAACAGATTATCAGCTCCAAAAAGTAGGGCAAGGTCATAGATGAAATCCATGCATCCAAAAAGATCGCACTACCCAAGACACAACTATGTCAAAATAGAATGTTTTGTCTTCCAAAGATTAAGCTATAAACTAAGGTTTAAAGCATCTAGTGCATAATTATAGTTCATGAGAAAGTGATGTAAATGTAACAATTAAAGTTATCTGCCATTTGCTTGGAGGGTGAAGGTCACATCCACATTTGCTTTTTGACCACGTTGTGATGTACTACCCAAGAAACGACTATAAGCGAAGTTTAAAAAGGTCTAATCCATAGTGTTTAAAATTATAAGGTTATCTTCCCTTTGCTCTGGTGGGTCAAGGTCACATCCACATTTGCTTTGTCACGTTGCATTGTACCACCAAAGATACAACTATAAACAAAGTTTGAAAGGTGTAGTGCATAGAGTTTGCGAGAAAGTGACCTAAACGCAAATGTTGAAGGTAAATAGTTATAAGGTTATCTGCCCTTTGCTTGGTGGGTCAAGGTCACATCCACATTTGCTTTGTCACGTTGCAATGTACCACCCAAGATACAACTATAAACAAAGTTTGAAAAGGTGTAGTGCATACAGTTTGCGAGAAAGTGACCTAAACGCAAATGTTGCAGAGAAAGTGACCTAAACGCAAATATTGAAGGTAAAAATTATTACGTTATCTGCCCCATGCTTGGAGGGTCAAGGTCACATCCACATTTTGCTTTGTCACGTTGCAATGTACCACTCAAGATACAACTATAAGCAAAGTTTGAAAGGTATAGTGCATACAGTTTGGGCCTAAATTAAAAGATTTTTTTTTTTTTTCTCCCCCAATGTGTTCATCACAAATATTGTTGATTGTTTCAATTATTTTGGAAGTTTCATAATGCTCTCGATATATTGGATGCTTGGAAATAACTCTGCTTCTATAGTAAATTGAAAGGGTCTACATGACTGACCTTGTGTGAGAAAAATGTGAGGATGGTGTCGGCAAAAAGGACACTTGAAGAGAGTATTGTTCTTTGCAGTAACGTAAACTGAGAAGTGAAATTGACACAAGAGTTCAATGTTTATACTTTAACAGGGCTTGACATTAACTTTTTCTACTTGCCAGAACTTGGAATTTTTTTGCGTGGGAACAATATGTTGGGTAAAGTGTATATCTCTGCAAATTAATAATGTTATTTTCGGGCAAGTCATTGTCTCATCCGCTTGCCCGAACTAAATTTCTACTTGCCCCGGGCAAGTGAAAATTTGACCATATTTTTCAAATATTTCTATTGATGATGTTCGAATATTCAATTTATATGTTTTAGATGAAATATAAAATTGTGTAGATTGTATGCACTGTATTTGATGTTCATATCTTGTACCAAACAAAAACATTACTGCGAAAAAGTTAGCATCAAGCACTGTTTAATAGTTACTAAGTCTATTTCATTTGTCCATAAACATTTGATCAATGTTTTGCATGTTCTGTTAATATTAACTAAACCCTTTTTAAAATAAAACTCTACGGATAATACCAGTGAAGCACACGATATTTACATGCCGTCGATGGGCATGCGTTAATAATAAGAATATGTTAAAAAAATATATATAAAAAAAGCCATGGGTCGGAAACTGCAAACAAACAATTTTTTAATGGTGGCCTTGTGAAAAAGTTTGTGACCTAAACACAAAAGTTGAGGGTAAAAATTATAAAGTTATCTGCCCTTTGCTTGGAGGGTCAAGATCAATTCCACATTTGCTTTGTCACGTTGACATGTACCACCAAAGATACAACTATAGGCAAAGTTTGAAAGGTGTAGTCATACAGTTTGCGAGAAATTTACCTCAACGCAAAAGTTGAAGGTAAAAATTATTAAGTTATCTGCCCTTTGCTTGGAATATAAATATGAAGTCAATCCATGCAGCCATTCTATTTTAAATGATCGGAAGGATTGGGAAACCGAAAGTTATTTCAAACTTGCCCAAGTTTTCATCGATAATAACAAATTTAAACAATCAGTATAAGTTTGGTAAAGATCAAATAATAAATGAAGGTGCTAGAGTGTTCACAAGGCAGAAAATGTCATGGTCCATCCGCCCTGCGGCAAGAAGGCAATGTGTTCGTTCAGGGTTCTCCCATCGCCAACCACGTTAGTTGCCAATCGCCACCGATGGTAACATTTGGTGCCAACGATACTACCTCAGGCGTAGTCGCGGGAAGATTGGTTACCAACGTTCTACCTATCAGTAAACTACGGTGACCGATGGTAGCAGATGGTTACCGAGAGTGCTTTCGCAGGCCGATGGTTACCGAGAATGCTTTCGGACTCTCGGTAACCGATGGGAGAACCCTGAACGGACCCATAATTGATAGATTTTAAAACGGGCACTTTACCTAACGTTAGAATATAATCTCATTACCCAAATCTGTGATTATTATGAATGTCCCTGTCCAAACCTGTGAATAGCACTGCTTGCATAAGTTTATACTAGTGTATTGCCCGATATATTTATAATAAACATTTTTGCGGAGCAATTCTTCCAATTTAGCAATGCAAAACCCGATAGGTGGCGCCGCGTAAGCTATATTTAGAATTTAGGAATATCCCAACCTGGAGTTAGGTACGTCAAATTACGCATCTTTTAAGTGCTAAGACACTAAAAAGTGGAACTTTTTATGTTGAATATAGGAAGAAAACACTGCATACATTACGTAATTGACCTCACGGCTTTTGTTATTCATTGGAAATAAATGGAAGCGAAGTGCGGTTTTTGGAAGTTCAGTATTAAATCGGATGATTACGCTCTAGTTTATGTACAAATAAAGTACTTCAATAATTAATCTTCAATTTGTTTTATATTTAATCTCACAAAAAATGACATACTCGTGGTGTATTTGCGCATTTTTCAACACCTGCTAACATCAGAAAAGACAACTCTTGTCATGTGACTGTAATGCGCATGCGTGGTACTACAAACAAGATCGTCTTTTTCGAGTCTTATTTCGGACTAGAAACTTGTTCCCACTAATAATTCTCATCAATTCTTTAGTGAAATAACACTTTAAATATTTCATACACATGTTATCATTCATCACGAAAGAAATTTTGGCTTTTTTAGGCTAATTTACTCAGTTTTCAGAATTGTTCAAATTTGACCTTGACATTGTCACGATAAGTCATGTAGGCCATCTAACGCGAGTACTCATTTGTTTACATAGCAAAGATGACGGGTTTAATACCAACTTGTGAAAATAGTAGCACATATTTAAAAGAAAAAGGGAAAGAAACATTCATTTGACACATTACTTTGTAAATAAAGATCTGCATAACTTCATTGCAAGGAAAAAAACAATATTTATCAGCTGGGTTGCTTTTTTCAGAAAAATTGATAAAAAGGCTTATCATTTTGGCAATTGTTGGACACAAAAAAGATTTTTTTTGCATGTGGGGTGGTTCATAAACTTACTTTTTTTTCCTCAATGGACTATTTTGATGATACTATTTAGAAAATACTAATCAGTTTCCCAATATTTTCTAATTTGAAAAATGCCTTTGCATTCATAATTTTGATAGAGCATCATCAAAATAACTGACCAATCAGTGACCAGAAATAAGACATACCTAATACATTCTGGCAGGTGATAAACTCGGTCATTATCCTTGATGTTCAACCAAGTTTACTGTTAAAATTAAGGTATCTACAGTGTGATTTTTTTAAAAACCTGCATATTTCATGTACATTCATGCACATTTATTCAATATATGTATCTTTCAAAATCAAAATATTGAAAATTATCGCCTTTTTACTTGGCCAAAGATTTTTATTTTACTATAGAGCCTAAGGATAAAAACCGAGTAACACAAATTTTATCACCTACTGGAAATAAGATAAAAATTTCAACATCTCTGCAATGAAAAATTATGAAATTCAAAACTACTTCCAAAGTGGGGGGTATTTTTTTTATGGCGCGAAAAACATCATGCCATTATAACCGCCATGAGTCATTATATATGAAACAGTATACCATCGTAATGAAGCCTGTGACTGGAACTGGTCATTTACAATGTCTGAATTACAGTTCATTTCAATAAAGAAAGAAATATTAAACATTAAAACTTACACCGTACACCATTTTTGTTAAGTTGAAAGTTCACCCTGCAAATGGCGCATGTGTACAACAGGGGAGGTAAGTCATGTAACTGTAATCTACAAGCTGGACAAACTCCTACAAACAGAAACATAACGAGTCGACCTGAGTCAGCACACTCACATCGCGAAAATAATAACTTTTGGTCATGAACCCATATCTCTAACTTCCATATTATGCAAATCCCTGGAGCATAGTACTGTCTACAATGAAATCACTCACATAGGCAAACTGTACGATGTACGGCATTGGCTCCGCTCTTTACGGTCATGTGTGGCACAACTGATCATATTGGTGGAGGGCCTGCTCCGCATTGCAGCTGATGGGCACCCAATAGACCTTATTTTCTATCTATCTATCTCTGTATACTGCTGCACACCCTCACGGGTAAGTTTGAGCAGGTTGCGCGCCTGTGTCTGTTAGTAGACAAGATAAAAAATCGACCATATTTTCTGGGGTTTTAGTAAAGCCTTCGATAAGGTAACCCCCGAAAATCTTTTGCACATATTACACCAATGTGTCATCAGAGACGAGACCCTAAAATGGATCAAAACTTTCTTGTCAAATAGACTGCAACAGTTAGTCATTGACAACGAAGAGTCCGACACAGTACCAGACCTTAAGGACCGGAATAAATCATAACATGTAAGTGTGACATGTGTTGCTGATGTTGCTGTGTTTATGTATATTGGGTACATGTGTCAGGAACTTTCCTTATCACTGCAAGACTGAACTCATACAACAGATAGAGAATTGACTTAAATATAATTAAATGTATTGTTTGCTGGCTCAGTTTGTATTTTTTACTGATTGCATTTGTGTGTGCTTTTACTATTTATTGAGTGTTTTGAATGTGTTTGTTCAGAATTCCGTATATTCACAGCTGAGTGCGTAACAAGTACACCGTTTTAATTTATTTACCACTACAAATAATTATATAATTATATTTTTTTAAATTATGAAGAAAAAATAAATACTTTTAGCTGTAGTTTTAATAGAACGACAGGCATTTCTTCCATTTCTTGTTTTTTTAAACAGATATCGTTAGCCTACCGAAAAAATATGCAGAAAAGTGGGTGAGACCATAACGTTATATTAATATTTTAATGAAAAACAATTTTTAAGTTTTTATTTTAATAGGTTAAAATGAAACATTTAGTTAATTAACATCAAAATAAATACATTATTTTCCTTGTTTTTTTGGTCGTTTTTGGTATCAATTTAAAAAATAAATGAAAAATGAGTGTATATTTTTTAATGAAGCGCATGCGCTTACTTTTTTTTTTTGAAAGTTGGTGTTCGCGGTCGTTAAGATCCCACTTTTTAAAAATCTCAGACTTTGTCATTATTTTATTATGGCAGCCCTGCCGATCATCATCAGTCCTGTCTGGTTGCCGTAGCGGCTCCTGTGGGAATTCACCCAACCAGCATAGCACCGAGAATCATCAAAAATCTAACAATTAGCTGCATGGGACTGGGTTTAGAATGAAGGTGTTTGTAAAATACCAAATCAGGAGCCTCAGCCACAGAGGCTGGTAGATTTTTCCAACGAGACACTGTTACAGAGGGAGGGAAAACACGCTAAATGTTTCGCTGGAAGATGGTAACTGTGTAAATTTAAAAGTGATTATATCTGGTGCGAGAGGATGCAGGTGTCAGGGACTCAGATGCCGGAAGGCCCACACGACCGTGAATGATCTTAAAGAGCATGGTGAGTGGGCTCTTTGAACGCCATGACTCCATGGTTTTACATTCAAGGTGCTCCAGCAAAGATCATTTAAATGCGATACTGCCCGTGTTTCTATAGCGGTTGGTGATATACCGTGCAAGCGGCGTAGCTGACCTGAAATGCATATATAGGCCCGACAAACTAGGGGGTGGGGTGGGGCTATGTAACGGGGCGTATTTAATAGTGCGTGTTGGTGTATATCAAAACTTCTTTATTTATTTTTTTTTTTTTTTACAAATTTGAGAATTAATATTTGAAAGAGTTTAATTACCTACAATGTAAAATAAAATAAAAAACAAATGTGTTGACCATTACCCCCACCACCACCACCCACACACTCCCCCCCCCCCACCCCACAAACACACCAACCCCGTCCAGCTTCAATATTTGTTGCATTTTTGAAACCCCACCCCCCAAACACACCCACCCCGTCCAGCTTCAGTATTTGTTGCATTTTTGAACCGAATGGTTCTAGACGTTGCGTTGTAAACCTTCGCCTCTCACTGCTGCGGGTTCGAATCCCACTGGGAGCTGGACTTGTAAGCGAGGAAGTGTCGATTCTTACGGATGGCGGGAAGTGTACTGGTTTTACCCAGGAAAAGTGGGCGGTCTGCCTCCACCACAAAAAATCAACCGTCATATATAACCTTACATAATTATGTATTGAAAATGACGTAAAACACCATACAAACAAACATCAAATCGATGTATAGGCCCGGGCCTGTATGGCCTAATAGTAGCAACGTCGATGCGTGCCGCTCGAAGTTGGACCATGTTACCTTCTTGGTGTGCTCTTTGGTGGGAGAGCTGAAACGTTAGAACAGTACTCCAGGTTGGGTCTTACAATTAAATCTAAAATACTTTAACTTTTAAATTATCTAATACTCAGGAGATCATTGCCTTTTTTTATTTTTTATTTTGAGCACTGGTAGTTCAACCCAAATACATATCGGTTCGTAATACCAGCAGGGAATCGTAACACCAGGGAATAGTATCACCTAACTGTAGGTGTAGCACACCCATTGCAACACAGGAAGTGTCGGCTTGGGTAGTCGCATAATGACGGACAATAAATAATTCTCATTTCTTTTTGTAAAAAAAGGCATTTTCACTAATTTAAAGTGCTATTTTTGGTTCATATCACATTGTTGATATATTTGTTACATTTTTCAAGCATTGTCATGTTAAAATATATATATATATATATTTTGGCTTATATGGAAATGAGTGTTTTGGCATCTCAGTGTTTCAATCGTGAACGCGCGGCCAAACCCGTCCTTGTACGAGATGTTGCGAATGCTCAGTGTTTTTGTTTTAAAGGGACCATTCATTAATGAGACAAGTTCTTTCTTAGAAGGTACATGAACCCCATTTTCTGTGGATTTTTTTGGCAGCATATGTATCATTTGTGATGAGAATGTAAGTTACTCATTTTTAATTTGGGCCTAGATATGAATGACAACATGGCATTTACATTTTAATTTACACTCAACTCAATGCAACGTATCGTAACACCTGTCTACATAAAAATAGAGAACCAGTTAACCGGAAGTGTGGACATCGTGCACGCGGGAAACGAGCACGCGGAAAATAGCAATCATGCGACACTCTACCTTCCACCAGATGATTTGGCCGAATAAAGATACAAGTAAAAAGAACACGGGTAAATTCATATAATAGGTAGATTTAAATGTTTTGTTTATAAAATAGTCCAAAATCATCAACAACGGAAAATGGCGGCACAATTCATACTCATAGACAATGAGGGTAATTCTGAGGCTCGGCGCAGGTTTGTCACTTGGTGTTTACATAACCAAGTCTGAGATTGACATTTTCAGAATGTATAACTATCAAAATAACAACATTTTATATTGAAATGTTCTGCTAATGCTGCCAGGTCCTAAGCCAGAGGCATACCCGAGAAAGTTGGCTTGGTAGAATTTTCGGAATGTACATACTTTACATACAAAAACTAAAGTATCTCAACATAAACAATCATTGAAGAAAAGCATCTTACTACAAACTAAAAAATGCACTTAAGCGATCGCGATGTGCCTGCCACCAGGCCTCCATATAAAGGGATTTGCCTCGGTCAAAATTTAGGGCTGGCTACGGGTCTGTTTCTAGGCGGGTGTTAGGGGCTCAATTTAACCTTTGCCTTCCTTGCCTTTCCTTTCATTCCCCGATCCCGATTCATGGAAAATGTTCACCATCCCCACAACTGATAAAAAGCCCCTGCTTCAAAAATCAGCATGTCATCGGGTGAATCGGTCACATTGATCAGACTGCTGGATCTGGGGATAAATTATTGTGCACTTCTGCCCGGGGTAAAATGTCAGCTTACTGACCTTCATAATGATATACACTTAGCTCAACTTTTATAATCGGGTCACCCAGGTGTTTTGAAAATAACACGAATACTAAAAACTGGAAATCACCGAAACACATACCAATATTTTATTAATTTTATCAACAAGGTTTTAGTCCTATCAAGGCAGATTAAGTTTTATAAATTGCTTGCGATATTTGTTAAACAATGCCACAGCGCCGTAGCCACACTGAGGCACACCGAGGCAGCTGCCTCGCCAAATGCCGTAGCCACAGACACTGAGGCAAAGTGAGGCACCATCCTTCGCTGCCACGAAGTCACGGAGTAGGTCTCCTCTGCATAACGAATAATATGCACTGGTTTAGATTTACAGTAGCCTAGGGTATGATTTATGTTTTATATACATGTAAGATTGTTTCTAAAAAAGGTTTCTATTTTTAGACATGCTTAATACTACCTTTATATATAAGATATTAGACAAATCTATTAAGAATCTCCCGTGGCCGAGTGGTTAACACACCTACTTAGCATGCAGGTAGACAAAAACACAGGGCAAATGCCGGTAAAAATACATCAGTGCAGCTGCTGGACCATTTTAAGCTTTATCACTTCTATCCATTTTTAGACCACGTAATACAGCACCTTACTTCTCGGTTTCCTGAACAATTGGAAGACGTTTTAGAGGGAACGTATTTATTACCAGGAAATCATGACCACCTTACGAACAGCATTGAAGACAAAATCAAACACACATTTTCACATGACCTTCCTATGATAAGCCAATTTGAAACCGAAGTTATAAGATGGAAACATACTAATGAAAAAATTAAGAAACCTGTGTCTCTCCAAGAAGGATTTGAATTGTGCGACGAAAACTACTTCCCGAACATTAATGCAATTTTTCAGTTAATTTTAAGTTTGCCTGTGGGTTCCTGTTCGTGCAAACTTAGTTTCAGCGCTTTAAGAAAACTCAAAACTTGGACACGATCAACCATGATAGACTCTCGTCTTAATGGTTTGGCTTTAATGTTTGTTCATAAAAACATTCCAATTGACCGCACGGATATTCTGCAATTGTGGGATTCACCCGGACATAGAAGAATTGCTTTGTCCTTTGATTCAGAAAACAAAATAAATTGAAAAAATATCACGTGTGTCTTTAATCAGTGGTTGCTAACTTAATTCTGTCTTGCAATCATGCTTTATAACAACCAGAACTCGTTGAAAATCACATATAACCCCACTTTATTCCGGGGAGCATGCCTCTGGATCCTAATACCAAAATATTTTCTTCCCGCTTGCTCTTTAAAATATTTTTTTTTTTTATATATACAGTGCCAATAATACGAATTTTATGCTGGTATAACATGGTCGAAGTGTCCTTCAGAACGCACCAGAGACGTCCTTGAAAAAAAAATCACGGGCACCACTAGACTGCCTCGGTTTAAATTTGCTTCTGGCTACGGCACTGTGCCAGTTAAAATTTTAAATGAAAATATAAATTATTAAAAAATATATAATTCTTTGAAAAGTGACCGATTATAAAATTTAGTAGTGTAGTTAGCAGACTAAATTTCGATATTTATTAGGACTCATTTCAAAACAATTTGTTCATATAGATTTTGTCTTTGGTCAGTCTATTAATTTTGCAGGGACGTTGAGAGAAAGTGGGGCTAGCAACCTGGCACCTATGGCACAAATGTCTGACAAAAGCTGACGAAAGATGTCATACTTCTTCTAATTAACATGTCGCCAGTTGTCAATCATTTATCCATTTCAACCAATCAAACCAGAACGATACCTCCGACAAAAACAGCACGTGTATAAAGCACTTGCAGCTATGTTATATAAACTATTGTCAATATACTCCGACATCAACAATAGGGCGGAGATATCTAAGTACTGGCGACATGTCAATTAATTGATTACCTTCAGCTATCTAAAGTTACTGTTGCTGGGTGTACTAGAACAGTCTATGGAGCTGAAAAGTTTTTATATCAGTGTTTTGTTTACAGATCTCAGCAGTGTAACAGTTGCCAATTCAGCATGGAAGTGAGTGTTTTTCTGGAAGTCGGGATCTGTTTGATAGCCCTGGCCTTTCTACCCCTTCTGTGAAGCAAGAATTACATGTGAATCGGAGGTATGTTAGAGCTACCATGTGCATTAGAATGAATTTACTGTATCGTTTTTCACAATTTGTCTACCTTAAGCCTTTCCGCTGTAACTTAGGTATGTTGAGAAGCTGAACTCTATAAGTACAATTTATCACATAACTTAATTATGGTGTGCGAGTGGAATAACACCATTCTATATTTTCGATATACAAACTAGTTATATAAGTATTATAAGTATGCAAGAAAGCGTTGTATGTGCTGTTAAAAAAATCCATAACAACTATGATTCAATTTCCACGGTTTATGTCGGTTTTGCGTGTTAAAGCGACAGGCAAAATGCAATAAAAGTCAATATGTGAGTTGTGTGATAAATAGCATCTAACATTCGTTCTCATTCCTTATTGAATTTATTAAATTCATTAGCAAAAATGATATAATGCTCCGCAAGAGCCTCGCATTATATCATTTTGCCAACTCGCTTTATAAATTCCATAATGAATGAGTACTCATGTAAGATCCTTTATATAAACATATTAATTATCACCCTATTGTTATCATTGCCAAAGCATCTAATTATGAGTTAATCAACTAATTCATATATTCAGTTATGAGTATTTCAAGTACATGTGAAAATATCTAGCCTTTTATTCGGCACACATGCATTATCAGGCCTGCCAAATCTCCGGATAAAATCCGGATTATCTGGATCTCCGGATTTTTCATTTGCTCTCCAGATCTTCGGATTTAAGTGTACAATCTCCGGATTTCCATCAAGTCTTTTTTTTCAATTTTTTTTCGTTACACAGATTATCAGCTATTTTTTTCAGTGGTCCTGTTACGCTTCCTTGTGAGCGATGCAAAGGAGAGTATCAAACAATGCATAAATATTAATCGCAAAAATAATTTTAAAATAAATCATTGAAAATCAAGACGCGCGCTCAAACTTTCATTTAAATATGTTCTTCGCATTAAATTTTACATGTTATTAATCTCAGGATTTTATGTAAAAAAAGTTTTGGCAGGCCTGCATTATTTTATGACAACACATGGCTATAGTTTGGAAGAATTGTTTTGTACTGACATTTGGTAGTTTAGTTTCTTTAAATGAATTAAAAAACTAAACTACAAAGCCAAACAGCTCCATTCCATGCCTGCAGAGGTCAAACTTAATTTTTACAGCCAATCAAAACCTGCATGTTGGTTTGCTGCTGAGTGGTAAAGCAGGTAGGTAGGGGTTACCAGTAATTAATGATATATTTAAATGTCATGTTCCCAAAGTGATTATAAGATAAGTGAAAATCATTAAAAGAAATGTTTCGGTAATGGAAAAAAAAGTTATGACAAATACCACAGACCTAATAACAAATTATTAATATGTCTGTGCAAATACACATAATTTTGTTAATTGCAAAGTTAAAAAAGAATGTCAAACACAATATATTTCTATTTGTATGATACGAATGGTTTTGCAAGGTCCTAAACTTTAAAGAGTACAACTGATTTTGTTTTACCTTTTATGCATGAAGTATTTTTATATCAATGTTTTGTTTACAGGTCTAGGCATTGAAACAGTTGGAATTAAGCATGGACGCGAGTGTTTTTCTGGAAGTCAGGATCTGTTTGATAGTACTTACTAGCCTTTCTATCACTTCTGTGGAGCACGAATTAGATAGTGCCTAGAGTATTTTCATCTCTTCTGTGGGACTATAATTTGATGACAGTCTGACCATTTGAACCTCACAGAGTCCTAGCGAATTGGAGGTATGTTAGAGCTACCCTGTGCAATAGACTGAATTTACTGTATCTATTTTCACAACTTTGCTAAGGGCTATTCCATTAAAATTTACCCGGGACCCCAGGAAGGCAATTTAATGAACATCTGAACCTAGTTTTTGGAATTTGATTCTTTAAATTCAGTTTTGCATCTATGGGTGGATGTTCAATTTCAGAAGTGTCTTCCAGGGGTCCCATGTAGGTTTTAATGGAATAGCCCTAAGCCTTAAAGCAGATGTACACTGTTCCAAAGACTACTTATGATAGATACATGTGTAACTTATATATGTTATGACGCTGAACTCTATAACTACAATAAACATCACCCTATTGTTATCAATGCCAAAGCATCTAATTACGAGTTACCAACTCTTAAAATTAATTTTACGCTTATTCAGTTATGGGTATTTCAAGTACACGTGAATAAATCTAGACTGTTTTAATTGAATTAAATAACGTAAAAAGCTAAACAGCGTCATTTCATGCCTGCAGAGGTTTAATAAACTTAATTGTTACATTTACAACCAATGAAAATATGCATGTAGGTTCGCTGCTGAATGGTAAAGCAGGTAGGTAGGGGTACCGTTATTAATGATATATTTTAATGTCATGCTCCCAAAGTGAGTATAAGGTAAATGAATAGAAACCAACATTCACAGGCAAATTTCTATTGAAAATCATTAACAGGAATGTTTCAGTAATGAAAAAAGAAAGATATATCATGACATAATAATATACAAGGTCCTGAACTTGAAAGATTATTACTGACTTTGTTTTTACTTTTAATGTAGTATTTTTATGTTGATGTTTTGTTTACAGGTCTCAGAATTGGCAATTATTTAGCATGAAAATGAATGGTTGTTTGGAAGTCTGGATCGGTTTGATACTACTACCTCTTCTGTAAAGCAAGAATTAGATGGTGGCCAGAGCCTTTTTAATCTCTCCTGTGGGACTAGAATTTGATGGCAAACTTTGAACCTCACAGTAATAGCAAATTGGAGGTATGTAACTGCAGGCACGTTTTACTACAGATGTACACCGTTTCAAAGCTTACTAACGATAGTGTATATATGTGCCTTGAATCTGAATTCTATAACTACAATATAAATGCCCCAACCACCAAAGCATCTAATTATGAGTTCATAACGAGTGATTCCTTTTACGCATATTCATTATGTGTATTATAGGTAATTGTGAATAAGTCTACACTTTTAATAGGCACCCATAAATTAATGCAAGAATGATTTTGTAGTGAAATTTGGGGTTTAGTTTCTTTAAACGAAATAAACTACTAACGTACAATTTGAGCTAAATTTGAGCTAAATGCAGGTGCCATTACATTCCTGCAAAGGCCAAACTTAATTGTTAATATTTACAGCCAATCAAAACCTGCACATTGGTTAGCTGCTGAATGTAAAGCAGGTAGGAAGGGGTAATTTAGCTTGACTTTTTCCAAAAAAAAAAACCCAGCTATTCACAGTCATCACTTGATCATCGTCGTCTGCGCCTGCATCCGGTTGAAGTACTATATGTAAGCTTGTATCTTCGAAATACTTTACATAATGGATTGAATCTTCACACATGTATTCGGCATCTAATCATCATTAGACAACACCAAAGAGCCAGGTTCTATACATCATAATGCTTTTATTTTAACAAATATTAGCAAATTTGGTTAAAGTTTTGTATGTAAGCTTATATTTCTGAAACTACTTTACATATAGTATTACAAATTCACAGATGATTAGACAACATCATAGAGCCATAGTCTATAACCGATGCTTTTATTTTAACAGAATTATGGCCCCTTTTATACTTTTAACAAATTTGGTTAAAGTTTGGTATGTAAGCTTGTATCTCTGAAACTACTGTACATTATGAATGGATTGAAACTTCACAAATGTATTCACCACAATTAGAGAACATCAAACAGCCATGTTCTGCAACTCTTGCTTCATATTAACAAAATCATGACCTCTGTTATATTTTGAAAATTTGGTTAAAGTTTTGTATGTAAGCTAGTCAACTTGACTTTTTTTTAAATATTTTTAGTTTTTGAATGTGTTTTCATTATTTTGCCATACATTTAAAAACATTATTGTTGCAGTTTAATCAACAATAATCAACAATTAGTAATATGCTTAAGAAAAAAATGCATTAAACTATTCAAAGAAATACTGGTTTGGAAATATGCAACCTATGTTAAAAAACTAACGGGATGCAAAGAGTCTTAAAGTTCCCCGGCCATGTTTTGTTTCATGAACATGTTTATGTTTATTTAAATCAAAATCAATACACAACAATAGATATTTACCATTCACGAGAATAAGACTTTATTTGATGATGTAGAAAACTTTGAACAGGTAAATTAATCCACAGGTATATGTATTTATCAATTATCTGGCAATAGTTGTGCAGCTATACAATTCAGATTGACCGCGTTTCCCCGTGCAGTTACCAGTGGTAAAAGTAGTATCTACGTCATGCAAATATTACGTATTTTTACATACAACTTACTAGCGGTTTTAAATATATGTTTCTCTCCGGGACTATCAAGAAATGTAATTGTTAAATTTGTTAATTGATAATACTACAAAAAGGGTGGCCATTCATCTTTAAAGACATCAAGATTGCCGTGTGTCCCTTTAAAGTTTTAACCTATTAACCTATAAAGACCAATTACTTCTAACAGAAACATTATGTTCGTGAGACGCACTTTCCATACACTAGATCCATTTAAAGCAAATAAATATTGTTTGCTTAAAACTATCCATATACAGACACATTGATTATCATGATTGCTGCAGAAGACGTATTATTATGAAATACTATACTGAGGGAAAAAAGTTCAGCAAGTTGTTGTTGCACCTTGAAAATAATAAATTTTTGGTTGTAAAATCAAGAAACTACTGCCATAGACACAATATTTTATTAAACAGACATCAATAACAGTCGAACATCGTAATGAGGTAACGAATAAATGAACGTAGGGGCAAGCCCGTAAAGTCCCAAAATGTATACAGTATTATTTCATCTAAAAAACTTGCTAAACTTTTTTTCCTCAGTATATTATATAAATTGATAGAACATGCATTTCATTCAGGAGACTTTGTGTCCGAGTCCAGTGTATGGGAAGTCTTAATGTCTGAATCCAGTGTATGGGAAGTCCAGTGTCTGAATCAGTGTATGGGAAGCGTAAGAGAAGAAAGACTGTCACAAAAGAACAATACCTATTGTAAGTATAATGTATACTGAAAAGCAAAAGAAACGCAACACGGGAATTTCCGCTATATGTTGTATATACTGCACACTTAATTCCACATAATATTCCAAAGAAATCCCAAGATGTTTTGTAAAAAAAAAAGTTGCAGTTAATTAGAGGAAGGACACAACTGTGATGTTGTAGACGTTTTAATTACACTACACCTTGTAACAAGAAATTCATGAATGTTGAAGTTCCTCTTTGAAAAACTGAGCCAGTTCACTACTGTATTTAACGTAAAGAGTTTGCAAAATTTTGCATCCTAAGTTTGCTCACATGCTTGAGCCAAACAGTACTCTGTCAATAACGAAACTTTGAAGAAATAGTATTTGCTGTATAATGTGTTGTTTCAGTATTTTTTCCGAAAGAAAAGGTCTTGCGTAGCCATGTACCATTCGATTAACAGCAGCATATTGTACATACAATATATAACGAAAATTCCCGTGTTGCGTTTCTTTTGCGTTTCAGTGTAGATGTTAATTGTCGCTTGTGTGCTGATAACTCAATTAGAAATTAAAAGATTGTTTGAGGGATTTTGAAATAACTTGGCACAAA
The DNA here is from genome assembly GCA_037043455.1 of Cyrtodaria siliqua. Taxonomy (NCBI): domain Eukaryota; kingdom Metazoa; phylum Mollusca; class Bivalvia; order Adapedonta; family Hiatellidae; genus Cyrtodaria; species Cyrtodaria siliqua. Next base: position 19,454 of record JAWPHD010016230.1, on the reverse strand, counting down.
TGTGCACCATATTGTTTTTAGCTCCAAGGGCCAGCAGAACTTATGGGATGGCAGGTTGTCCATCCGTCGTCCGTCCGTCGTTAACTTTTTTCTCGTTAAGACGATAGAGCCTTTATTTTTCATCTGATCTTTACCAAACTTTACCAGATTGTTAATATCAATGAAAGCTCTAATAGCGGAGTTATGGCCCTTGATTTAGTTAAAAATGCTATATTGCTATATTTTGCCTCGTTAAGATGATAGGGCCTTCATTTTTCATCCTATCTTTACCAAACTTTTACAGATTGTTAATATCAATAAAAGCTCAGACAAGTTCGAAAACCAGCCATATCGGACCAATAACAGCGAATGGGCACGAAAATTCCACTCGTCCACTCGTATTGACGAGTGAAATTCGAATCCGGACGAGTGAAACTCATGAATCTGTCGTCCGAGAGGACGAGTAACATTTCAGTAGAAAAAAGCAACAAAGAAAATAGTTCTTACGTAGTTTATTAAGCGATTAAATGCAGTAAATGGTCGCAACTCTGTTTATTCAGCGATAAAATGCAAGTCAACCGGATATTGGGAAAATGACGCATTTCCGTTTTGGGACATTCTAAAATGCGGCTCCTGTTCTAATTTCACGGAGTGCGAACATACCGGTATTTGATGTTATACAAATAACAATTTCATGGGGGAAATCTTTAAGGGCACTAGTCAGCTTTTAGGTGACTGGGGCCAGGGCCTTCAGGAAGGGGAATTGAAAAAAGTATGCTGTTTTCCTGTATTGGAGTTTAACATTTTCTAATAAAAATAATAATAAAAATCTTTTTTAAGAGGGGAATTTTTCACATGAAAAGCAGGAAAATATATACCATGCCAGAGTAACTGTAATGGCCATGATCAGACTGTAGTGAACTATAGAATATAAATATGAATATAGTCGTCTATAATAATGGTCAAAGTTTCATAATTTTCATTGATTTATATAAAGAAAAAAACAACACATTATGATGTTTCCCTTTGTTTTATTTATATATAATAGTGTTAAATGATGGTATCTGACTACTTTGATTTATGAACTTTTACAATCAGAGCAGGATGCGTAAACATCCTATAAGGACGAGTCAATGCCACGTATACAGTAAAATATATTTCGTCCCCTGAGCGGAGTTATGGCCCTTGATTTAGTTAAAAATGCTATATTTTGCCTCTCAAGTACGATAGGGCCTTCCTTTTGCATCTGATCTTTACCAAACTTTATCAGATTTTATGACTCATTTTTGTCTCGCCTCTTCGAAGAAAAAAAGAGACATTGGTGTTGCTTTTCAGGCGGCGGCGGCGTCAACATTCAAGTTTTGTGTTTAGGTCATTTTCTCACAAACTGTTTATACTAGACCTTTCAAACTTTGATTATAGTTGTATCATGAGTGGTACATTACAACGTGACAAAGCAAATGTGGATGTGACCTTCACCATCCAAACAAAGGGCAGATAACTTTATTTGTTACATTTACATCACTTTCTCATGAACAATAATTATGCACTAGATGTTTTAAACCTAATTTATAGCTTAATCTTTGGAAGAAAAATTATTAATTTTTGACATAGTTGTGTCTTGGGTCGTGCATTTTTTTGGACGCATGGATTTCATCTATGACCTTGACCTACTTTTTCTAATGATTTTTAGCTCTACTGGCCAAGGGCCTTCATTTTTCATTAGATCTTTAGCAAACTTTAACAGATTGTTAATATCATTGAAAGCTCGGACAAGTTTGAAAACCAGCCAGATCAGACCAGTAACTGGAGTTATGGCCCTTGATTTAGTTCAAAATGCTATATTTTGCCTCGGTAATACGATAGGGCTTTCATTTTTGTCTCGCCTTTTCGAAGAAAAAAAGAGGTGTTGCTTTTCCGGCGGCGGCGGCAACATTCAAGTTTTGCGTTTAGGTCATTTTCTCAGAAACTGTATGCACTAGACCTTTCAAACTTTGCTTATAGTTGTATCATGGGTGGTACATCGCAACGTTACAAAGCAAATGTGGAAGTGACCTTGACCCTCCAAGCAAAGGGCAGATAACTTACTAATTTTTAGGTTCAAGTTTTTTTTAAATATTTTTTTTAATTTTTTTTTATTATCTCTACTGGCCAACTTGGAAAACCAGCCAGATCGGACCAGTAATGGCGGAGTTATGGCTCTTGATATAGTTAAAAATGCTATATTTTGCCTCTTTAAGACGATAGTCACTCGCTTCATTGATGTCATAAGAGCCATATTAGCCAGTAGAGAGTCCACAGGCCCTCTTGGGCCTCTTGTTTGGTGTTAATGCCATGTTAGAAGGAAGCATTGCTATGATTTCTAGTTGTGGCTATTGTGTTTTTTTCCGATTCGTTGATTTTTGATGAAGTAACGGCCCCTTGACATTTTTACTTTTAAAATTCTTGTCGGCGCTACTCCTCCTAAACGCCTTGTTGGATTTCGACGAAACTTGGCAGGAAGCATCGGTTAGATGTCTAGTTGTGTATATTGCGCTTTTGTTCCAGTTCGCTGAGTTATGGCACTTTTGACATTTTTACTTTAAATTTCTTTGTCAGCGCTACTCCTCCTAAACGGCTTGTTGGATTTCTACAAAATTTGGCAGGAAGCCTCAGTATGATGTCTAGTTGTGCAAAGCGTGGAATATCAATAAAATCTTGGAAATGTTCGAAAACCAGTTAGATATTGTTAGAAATGACAGGTTATGGCCCTTGATTTGTTGAAAAATGCTATATTGTATTTTTCTTTGTTAAATCTGTAGTTACTTCATGTTTTATCTGATCTTTACCATATTTGTTAAGAATGTTAATATAACCCCCAACCCATTTTTATGAAATTTCATTCATAAAAGAAGTGGGACAAATTAAAAAATACCTATGCCAGACTAGACACAGCAGACTTAATGCCCATGATTACCAGGTGAGCGATCTAAGGCCATCCTATCCCAGTTGTTTTTGCAATGTTTTAAAAAAAAAATGATGGGAAATTTATGTCGACAACCCTTGATATAAGAGCCGTTTTAGCCAGTAGAGCATCCACAGGCCCTCTTGTTTTTAATAGAATGGCATTTTGTTTTTAATAGAATGGCATTTTGTTTTTAATAGAATGGCATTTTGTTTTTAAACAAATGCACTTAGATGTCATCTCAGCAAAAGCAAACGGCAAACTCCGTTGTTTTTTACTTTCATTTAAGCACCATTGACGTTTTTATTTTTACGTCCAGCCCCCATTAGGCGAGATATGTGAATCCACGGATTTCTTGTTTTTAAAATATATACATAATGTATTTTATTTAGATGATTTTTTTTGGATTCTTTTATTTTTTATTTTTGTCTCGCCTTTTCGAAGAAAAAAAGAGACATAGGTGTTGCTTTTTCGTTGGCGGCGGCGACATTCAAGTTTTACGTTTAGGTCATTTTCTCACTAACTGTATGCACTAGACCTTTCAAACTTTGCTTATAGTTGTATCATGGGTGGTACATCGCAACGTGACAAAGCAAATGTGGAAGTGACCTTGACCCTTCAAGCAAAGGGCAGATAACTTACTAATTTTTAGGTTCAAGTTTTGCGTTTAGATCATTTTCTCACAAACTGTATGCACTAGACCTTTCAAACTTTGCTTAAAGCTGTATCATGGGTGGTACATAACAACGTGACAAAGCAAATGTGGAATTGACCTTGACCCTCCAAGCAAAGGGCAGATAACTTAATAATTTTTAGGTTCAAGTTTTGCGTTTAGGTCATTTTCTCACAAACTGTATGCACTAGACCTTTCAAACTTTGCTTATAGTTGTATCATTGGCGGTACATCGCAATGTGACAAAGCAAATGTGGAAGTGACATTGACCCTCCAAGCAAAGGGCAGATAACTTACTAATTTTTAGGTTCAAGTTTTGCATTTAGGTCATTTTCTCACAAACTGTATGCACTAGACCTTTCAAACTTTGCTTATAGTTGTATCTTGGGTGGTACATGACAACGTGACAAAGCAAATGTGGAAATGACCTTGACCCTCCAAGCAAAAGGCAGATAACTTAATAATTTTTAGGTTCAACTTTTGCGTTTAGGTCACTTTTTCACAAACTGTATGCACTAGACCTTTCAAACTTTGCTTATAGTTGTATCTTGGGTGGTACCTGGCAACGTAACAAAGAAAATGTGGAAGCGACCTAGACCCTCATAGCAATGGGCAGATAACTTAATAATTTTTAGGTTCAACTTTTGCGTTTAGGTCACTTTTTCACAAACTATGCACTAGACCTTTAAAACTTTGCTTATAGTTGTATCTCCGGTGGTACATGGCAACGTGGCAAAGCAAATGTGGAAGTGACCTTGACCCTCGAAAGAAAGGGCAGATAAGTTAATAATTTTTAGGTTCAACTTTTGCGTTTAGGTCACTTTTTCACAAACTGTATGCACTAGACCTTTAAAACTTTGCTTTTAGTTGTATCTTTAGTGGTACATCGCAACGTGACAAAGCAAATGTGGATGTTACCTTCACCATCCAAGCAAAGGGCAGATAACTTTAATTGTTACATTTACATCTCTTTCTCATGAACTAGAATTATGCACTAGATGTTTTAAACCTAATTTATTGCTTAATCTTTGGAAGAAAACATATTCTATTTTGACATAGTTGTTGTCTTCGGTAGTGCATATTTTTTTGGATGCCTGGATTTCATCTGTGACCTTGACCTACTTTTTGGAGCTGATGATTTTTAGCTCTACTGTCCAGAGGCCTTCATTTTTCATACGATCTTTACCAAACTACCAGATTGTATATATCAATGAAGCTCGCACAAAACCGGCCAGCCGGATTGGACCAATAACAGCGGAGTTATGGCCCTTGATTTAGTTAAAAATGCTATATTTTGCCTCATTAATACGATAGGGCTGATCTTTACCAAACTTTACCAGATGTTTTGCCTTTTTTTTCTTTCATTATTAGTATATTTGTTGTTTTTTTTGTTTAATTTTAGATATTATATTTTTTTGTTTACACTTTTTTTTTCTTTTTTTTTAAATTCTTTTTTTTTTAAATTATTTTTTTTTTATTATTTTTTATTTTTTAACATTTTCTTATTTCATTATTGTTTTATTTTTTGACATCGTGTTAGCAGGAAACATTGCTGTGCCTATTGCATTTTTTTTCCGGTTCGTTGATTTTTAGCTCTACTGATCAGAGATCAGCAGAGCTTATGCCGTGGTGCGTGTCGTCGTCCGTCTGTCTGTCCGTAAACTTTTTTTTGTAGCGACTACTCCTCTGAAACTACTGAATGGATTTTCATGAAACTTGCCCATGAAGTCTAGTTGATCCTAGCAAAAATTCAAGTTGATGTGAAATCCAAATAGATTTTTAAAAAACAAGTTTGTAGCGACAACTTCTTCAAAACTGTAAGTGATATTGATATGGGACTTTTCCTAAAATGATCAGTATGACATGATGTTGATCCTTGTCAAAGATTATTTTGATTTGACCTTATGGCCATCTTTGTTTACATAGAGTTATATAATGAAAACTTGTAGCGACTACTCCTGTGAACTACTTGACGGATTTTCATGAAACTTCACAGGAATGCTGATCTAGCTATCAAAATTGTTTAAATTTCTTGTCGGCGCTACTTCTCCTAAATGCTGGATTTCGAGGAAACTTGGCAGGAAGCATCGTTAAGATGTCTAGTTGTGCATATTGCGCTTTTGTTCCAGTTTGCTGATTAATGACGGAGTTATGGCACTTTGACATTTTTTACTTTAAATTTATTGTCGGCGCTACTCCTCCTAAATGGCTTGTTGGATTTCTACAAAATTTGGCAGGAAGCCTCAGTATGATGTCTAGTTGTGCAAAGCGTGGTATATCATTGAAATTTTGAACAAGTTTGAAAACCAGCTAGATCTAGTTAGTAACGACAGGTTATGGCCTTGATTTGTGAAAAATGCTATATTGTATTTTTCTTTGTTAAATCTGTAGTTACTTCATTTTTTATCTGATCTTTACCATATTTGTTAAGAATGTTAATATAAATTATAAAATCAAAAATCGATAATCGGAATCGGGTGGCTTTTAGCGATAGATATTCGATTATCGGCGACAATCGTTACATCACTACTCTTGGGCCTCTTGTTTTTAATAGAATGGCATATTGTTTTTAAATGTCATCTCAGCAAACTGCAAACTCCATTGTTTTTAGTTACTAAAACGTTTACAAACTTTCATTTAAGTATCATTGACGTTTTTATTTCTAAGTCCAGCCCCCGTTAGACGAGACATGTGAATCTGCGGATTTCTTTTTTATATTATAATTTTTTTTATTTTTTTTTTTTTTATTTTTTTTTAATTTTTAATTTTTATTTTTTTTTATCACTATTGACCAAGTTCGAAAACCAGCCAGATCGGACTTAGTTAAAAATGCTATAGTTTGCCTCGTTAATATGGTAGGGCCTTCACTTTTTCATCTGACCTTTACCAAACTTTACCAGATTCTTTAGTTATGGCCCTTGATTTAGTTAAAAATGCTGTATTTTGCCCAAAACTTTTAAAAAAACACGTTTTAGTCACTCGCTTCATTGATGTTATAAGAGCCATGTTAGCCAGTAGAGCATCCACAGGCCCTCATGGCCTCTTGTTTAGCTTGAATGGCCGTCCGTTCATCCGTCTGTCTGTCACAAATTGTGCCCGCTCCATATCTCTTGATCACTTGAGTTTTGAAATTACTTGGCACAAATGTTCACCATATCGAGACGACGTGCAGAGCGCAACTTCCAGCCATATCTGTTCAAGGTCAAGGTCACACTTAGAGGTCCAAGGTCATATGCACGTGGACTACAGTATGAGAGTGCATGCCTATAGTGTCTCAGCAGAGCATGCAAATCATTCATTGGCATAAACTCCACTATAATCGCAGTAAACCAAGCATTTCATGCCCAGAAGCCATTAGATTAGTATATCCTCAGTCTAAACAGGTACATATCCATGATGTTTGTCCATTACACTGAGAGTGTGGGGGCAGACATATGTTTTTGTTACAAAAACAACCCCGTCCAGTTACCTTCAGATTTATGTAGAATGCAAAGATCTTTAGCTCTACTCGTTAGAGGCCAGTTTCCGTCCAAGCCCAGTTTCTGTCATTCTCATTTAAAAAACGTTTTTACACTGCAAATTACTTTCGCGATGTCACTTATTGTCAGACGTTTATAACTGAAGATTGGAAACAGGAAAAACAACCACAAAGTAAATAAGCGGTAAAAAACGAAAGGGATTTCTCCGAAAAATGTGTTTTCTTCCTTATATGGCGTTGGGGATGCGCGTGCATACTGCCGCATACTAAACTATTAAAAAAATAACACTGTAATGACGTCATATTTTTATCACTCTTCAGTGGACGCAGTTAAAATATACCGTGATTATATCATTTAACCAAAGAGAAGCAACTCGTACAACCTGTATCTGTTTGATTTACACAGAGTTACTGTAAATTGTCGTCGTTGAACGTTTTACATTGACGTTACCAGGCGCATTGTTATAAAGATCGATGTGACTGATTGAACAATGCAAACATACCATTTTCACAATGAAATTGTTGAATAGACTTGCAAACAAGTTTCTAATTCATAAAAGTTTACTGTATCTTGACCTAGTTGAATCTATCACTCGATAAAATACAAGACGGAAACTGGGCTTGTAAACAAAATGATTTCTCAGTTTTAGTCCATTTATAAAAAGGTCACGTGCCACTTCGATAATTTATATAAAACAAAATTCTTTGGTATCAAATTTCCAGGAAGAGGTAACCTAATAGAAAATAGAGTAAAAATTGTCAGGACACATAGATTTGTCTGAAAAATTAGTTTATGTTTACATAAGTGACGGAAAGTGGCCCCCGACGAGTACTGGCCAAAATATTGACTACAAATAAAAAAACATGTTTAAACGACTTCTTGTCATGAAACAATGGCTCACTTGAGTTGTTATCTCATAAAACCTTGTTCGGTAGATTCCTTGGAAAATCTGGTTATTATATTGGGGTATGTCGTTTGGCGGGTGGGCGGCATCAAACTCTTAGTTTCCGCTTAATAACTTTGTTAGGAATGGGGTATTGCGATGAAACTTGCAGGGTAGGTAGCCTATATGGTAAGGAAGGTTGGGATTGCCTTTGGGGTCACTGGGGTCAAGGTCAAAGTCACTGATACTAAAAATAGAAAAACGGTTTCCGCTCAATAACTTGGGAATGAGATATTGGAATGAAACTCGCCCATTGTTACTTCATTTTCATCTTACCAGAACTGTATGCATGGGGGCAATGAGAGAAAGTAGAAAGTGCAAGAACTCTGTCTTTATTCAAATTAGAGTTATTGCACTTTGTAATTTTTAGCTCTGCTGGCCGAAGGCCGAAGGCCAGCAGAGCTTATGGGATGGCGAGTTGTCCGTCGTCCGTCCGTCCGTCCGTCGTTAACTTTTGGCTCTTTGAGATGATAGGACCTTCATTTTTCATCCGATCTTTACCAAACTTGAACAGGTTGTTAATATCAATGAAAGCTCGGGTGAGTTCGAAAACCAGCCAGATCGGACAAGTAACAGCGGAGTTATGGCCCTTGATTTAGTTAAAAATGCTATATTGCTATATTTTGTCTCGTTAAGACGATAGGGCCTTCATTTTCATCCTATCTTTACCAAACTTTACCACATTGTTAATATCATTGAAAGCTCAGACAAGTTCGGAAACCAGCCATATCGGACTAGTAACAGCGGAGTTATGGCCCTTGATTTAGTTAAAAATGCTATATTTTGCCTAGTTATGGCCCTTGATTTAGTTAAAAATGCTATATTTTGCCTCGTTAAGACGATAGAGCCTTCATTTTCCATCCGATATTTACCAAACTTCTTATGGGGTATATGTGTCTCAACTTATTCGTTTTTCTAGAGCTTGTACTCGAGTTGAGGACTTTAATATTCGTAATCTTTGTATAACTAAAAAGTTACTCAATCAGGGTTACCGTTACCATAAACTTCGTAAAACCTTTGCAAAATTTTATTATCGTAACCCTGATCTTCTTTCCAAATATAAAAGTAATTTAAGGACTCTTCTGCGACAAGGACTATCACAACCTGACTTCTATGGTGATGTGATTTATAAACTTCGTAAGATTCTAGGTCATGATCACTTTCATACTATCTTTGTTAAACTTGTTTTGCATTTTGCAACGTACTGCATGCTTGGTGGTGGACCCTTTTACAGTTGGCCACTATGCTTTCCTCTTTAATTGTACGATGACCGGACAGGCTGTGGACCCTATGATGACGCCTACCTAAAGCCCATTGGGAAAGTGGCGTTTGATGTTTGTCCATGATCTTTCTTGTCGTGCCCTTAATGGTTTATTCTCTTACTGCTCTGGCTTCTGCAAAGTCATTGAGTACCTTCATTGTGGCTTTCTAGGCTATTGTTTTTTTTGTATTATATTTACACGAGCATATTTGTGTTTTACTTATATTGCCTATTGATGCTGCCTTGTTGGTTAGAGATTAGATCATGGCGGGGATTTCTTTATTTACACTGTCCTGTTTTAATGGGATGACAGTAGGGTAAGTGTGAGGTTTGGTGCACCCTAGAACCAGTTTAAACCCCCAGTGGCCTACTCTGCCACTGACCGTTCCAAGGCGGTAGCTCTATTGTCAACCCTTTTTGTGTTTGTGATGTCGTTTGCATTTATTATTGCTTTTGCCTTCTTGTTTGTCTGTTTGCGTGTTTGTTTCTGTGTTTTGTGGTTTACTATCCTCCTTGAATGCTACTTTCCCTGTCCGATCTTTTATATTTCTTTTGAGATTGTTAATGTCTATGAAAGCTTGGTCAAGTTCGAAGACTAGCCAGATCGAACCAGTAACAGCGGAGTTATGGCCCTTGATTTTGTTAAAAATGCTGTAATTTGCCTCGTCATACGATAAGGCCGTCATTTTGCATCTGATCTTTGCCAAACTTTAGCAGATTTTATGACTTTCTTTTTTTTAGATCATTTCTTTTTTTATTTCTTTAGTTTGTTATTTTTTTTTTAATATTTATTTTATTTTTTTTTCAGAGGAGTTACGGCTCTTGATTTAGTATACTATATTTTGCCTCGTTAATACGGTAGGGCCTTCATTTTTTTGTCTGGAGCATAACTTTAAAACTACTTATGGGGACTACAAATAAAGGCCACACAATGATAGACGGTAATGAGAGGAAGTGCAGAGTGTAAGAACTGTAACGCTTATCTTAATTCAAAATACCGGTAGAGTTATTGCCCTTTGGAATTGGATTGGGTTTAAGGCGCACCAACACATGAAAGGTTATATGGTGCCTAACAGGCATGAACATGCCAGGCTCATCCTCCATGTACATCGAGATAAAATATGGAAAATGGGCCTAGAACCTTCTCACCCTGAACTGCAGAGTTCCTGCAAATTCTATCGTAGAATCTCCCATTTACACTGGAGCCAAGTTTTTTGTTTTTCTGCCACTGTTTTTTTGATGTGAGCGAGATGGCACCTCAAACAATGCAGGGATCATGATGAAGACCTTTAATGAACATGAACAAAAAATGATAAAATGAACATGAATTTGGGGGGATTCTACCCCTCTGCCTACCCCTCCAAAGGGATCTGCAGTGGATCTATTCTTTGCCACATGGGGCTATTGCCCTTTGGAATTTTATATTGCCCTTTGGAATTTTATACTTATAATTCTTTTCCGGAGCATAACTCAAAAACTACTAATGGGACTGCGATGTAACTGCATACAAAGGTAAAGAGTAATGAGAGAAAATGCAGAGATCTACAACCAATCTTCATTAAAGTTTGAGTTATTGCCCTTTGGAATTTTATATTTGTAATTCTTGTCTGGAGCATAATCAAAGACTACTAATGGAGCTGCCAGTTGGATACTGCTGGGTGATACAAGGCCATATGATACGTTGTAGATAGTTGTCATTTTGGGGAGCATCCATTCTTGCAATTTTCTTGTTTAATTCAGTATCAACCTGGTCTTCTGGGGTTGTGAAATCCATTGTACAACTTGTACACGATGGGCTTTTAGGAATATGGACAAGTGAATTTTTAAGAAAACATAAGGCTTTTGTATTATATAGACAAGTGAGAATAAATTCATGGTTTAAAGGACAAGTAATGTTTTTTTCTAGATATTGCCACCCCTGGACCATTGTCACCTTTTAGCACAAAAGTTTCTTTTAACAAGTTGTTCTGAAATATCTTCATCCATGCTCATGAAAATATAGAATTGTCTCCTTTATCCTTTGAAGATACATTCAATATTGTCAGAAGAAGTATATTCTGTAACCTTTATTTACCACTGGCACAGGTACCCGGATACCCTACATGGATTCTGTTATCCACTCATACAGGCTGCTAGATGATTATAGTCGGGGAGACCTGAAGTTGGCTGTGTAGTGTTGTTCAGGGTTGACGAAAGTTGACTCTTTTCAAGTAAGTAAAAAACTTGACGATAAATACAAATGTTAAGGTTTTGTTTTTTCAGTGCTTCGAAAACAGTCATAGGCCCTGTTTCCCTGTCATAATTTAAAAAAAATAAGAAATTTGTAGAGACACATTTAAACAATTGTTCTTTTAATAACAAATAACTTTTTTATCTCGACTATTCGAAGAAGAATAAGACGTATTCACGACGTCCATGTTGAGTTCTGCGTGTAAGCTGTGTTTACAGGTCCATCTCTTAGATAAAAATAAAGATGTTTTAATAGCTTTAGAAAGAGTGTTTGAACTGAGACTTTATCTGATGGACGGCTGTTTCAATCGTTGCTTGGGAAAGAAAGACCGCTTTCATAAATCATAGCAGGATGATGGGAATTAAAAGCATTTTGGAAGCATATGTCTAGTGAGACAGCGGCGTGGAACATGTCTATTTTTTTAATGGCTTCTAGCTGATTATTGATCTTGTACATCATGATCAGTCTTAAGCTGAAAACCTGTCTGCGATTTTCCAGACTCTTCCAGTTTGTCTTGTATCTTCTCAACGATGCTTGATCTATCACTGTAGCGATTGGTGACAGTGTGCACTGTCAGCCTTTGTACCATCTCAAGCTTGTTTGCATCTTGCCTGCTTGGGCCTTGACTTAGACAGATCTGATGTTGAGGTTTCATATGACTGGAATCTGATGGTCGATTAGTCCATACAAATGTTGAATGTGCATCCTTCTCTTTCTGGTAATGGTAAGGACGTTCACATATGTCCGGGTGAAAGTCCATATTCCATCTCACCTACCAAGTCAATGTTGTGGGTATGTCGTTGATGTAGAAATGCATATGCTTTGTCCTAGTACTATCCTTGTCCTATTACTATATACGTATCCCTGAGGTACTCCTGATTCGATGCTGGCCTTGTCCAACGATTATTCCCCAGCAACAACTACCTGATCTGATCTGTTAGAAACGCATTTATCTGTTTGTTTCCCTCATATTCCATAAGTAGTGGTTGAGTTTGTGCATTAGCTTGATGTAGCTGACTTTATAAAATACATTGAAGTTCATAATAAGGATACCTGTCTGTTTGTCATTTTCCATATTTGCTGTTATGTTGTCTGTGAATTTTAGCAGCTGTGTACATGATCTGCCCTTGCACAAGTCATGCTGCAATAAGAAGAGGATGTTGTGTTTAGCTGCATGTTCATGGCATGTTACAATGTGAGGATTTTACAGCACACACTTATCAGAGAGATGGGCCTATAGTTCTCTGCCTGGTACTCCAGTCTTTTTTGAAGGCTGTTGTTACAAGAGCTGTTCTCTATGTATCTGGGAACTCACCTCTGGGATCGGTCTCTAGTTTTACCTTATCTTTAAGTGCTGTGATGTTGCTGTTGTATGCCTATTTGTGTTTGATGTATGTCCAAAACCATTTCATGGAGGTTCCTTTCTTTGGGCCTTCTGGTTTCAGAATGATTGTCTCTGATGTATGACCAATATGCCCTTGTTTCTCTGAAATAGATGCTAATAATCTATGGGTTTAAATTTATCAGTATGCTTCTATAAATGTCTGCCAATTTCTTCTTTTTGTTGTATAGCCCGTCTGTCTTTTCATTAAACGTTTAATTTCTGTGGTGATCCAAGGAAATTCATATTTTATATTTTATTTTTTAATATTGGTAAATTTCAATATTAGTTGTTTAAGGGTAGCACCAGGAACCTCTAATACTTCGTACTCCCTGGTAAATCCACATTAGATGATTCCTCTGCAGACCTTATGTGGACTAAGTTTTCTTGTTTTCAGAGTGTTTGCGTAGCTCTAAATAGAATAGTCCCTCCACCATTGTGCAAGTCCCTAACGATACTGCTCTCACTGCATGCTCATGTTATATAGCCCCTATCACAGCCTCGCAGTGGTGTAGTCCTACAGATTATAGTCCCCCCGTACGAACTGTGACGCCCGTAAAGCAGGCGTAATATTGATAACTAAACCAGGCGTAATTTTGATGGTGACCAGGCGTACTGGTGGTTTTGGTAAGGATGTAGAAACCAGGCGTAAAATGAGGCGTAATCCAGGCGTAAAATGAGGCGTAATATGTTAATGAGTCCGCCTGGCCAAAAACCAGGCGTAAATAAACCAGGCGTAAATAATAAGCCAGGCGTAAATAATAAACCAGGCGTAAAATGAGGCGGAATCCAGGCGTAAAATGAGGCGTAATATGCAAATGAGTACGCCTGGTCAATAACCAGGCGTAATAATAAACCAGGCGTAAAATGTGGCGCAATCCAGGCAAATGAGACTCAGCATTGAAAAAAACGACAAGAGGTCAATGATCTTGAAGCGCTAAATATGTCAAGTAGTTTCAGAGCAGTAGTCGCAGTAATGTTTAATGTTGAATCAAAAAAAATTCAACAAGGATCAACATCATGTCGATCATTTTAGAAATATATCAATATCACTTATTTTTCACAAATATTTCGCTACAAACTTGTTTTCAAACAATCTATTTTTAGCTGTGGTGGCCATCTTGAATTTCCGGCCAATCTGAGATTTTTCAGAGTACAGTCACTACAAATTTTTACTACATAAACTCTATGTAAACAAAGATGGCTGCTGGCGGCCGTGTTTAATGTTGAATAGAAATAATTTCGACAAGGATCAACATCATGTCATGTGAGCAAAGTGAGCGACATGAGCAATCAGGTGTATTTTTATCCTGTGAAATGCATACAAAATTAATGGTGAGTTTGCCATTAAAACACAGATGCTTGTTTGACTATGTCGCCTTCAAGCACAAATGCCCTTCTTCAACCTTATTTGAACAATATTGTAAACAGACAAGGATACCACTATTATACTGTATGCTCTTTCCATAGGGTGAAGCATAATGACAAGAGTAACTTTTTCAATTTTTAATATATAAATCAGGTAATAAATCAAGAACAGTTAAACAAAAAAAGTGACAAAGGTACTTACCAGCAATGCAGATTTTCAAAATTGGAAGCGAATTATCTTAGTTTTGTGTCTCTTAAGTGCGTATCTAAATTATTAAATTCACAAACCCAATGATCATGATGATAATATTAAAATCACATGTACTCACAAAAGTAATCTACATATTTTCGCTGTTTCTGAAGAAAAAAATTATAATGAAAAATAACTTCATTATATATATTTTTAAATATGGTTTGTTAAGTGTCAGTGTTTTTTTCTCTGGCTCTCTCATTTAACATTAACATCTCACTGTCTTCGGCATCCATGGAATTTAATTCATCTGCACTTGAGACATTCTTCCATTCCATCCGCTACCCGTGGACTAATCTTCAACCCTGAAAATTAATATATTAAACTTGTAATTGATAATATTCCATTTTGTCAAAGTATTTGCAAGTTATAAAAATAAATATAATAGCTTAATAGTAACACATATAATTGTTAAAATATCATGACTGTCATGTAATTTTCGCATACTGATTTTGAGTATACGGCTAAAAATAGATTTTTAAAAACAAGTTTGTAGCACTACTTCTTGAAAACTAAAAGTGATATTGATATGGGTATTTTTCTTAAATGATCAGCATGACATGATGTTGGTCCTTGTTGATTCAACATTAAACGTTTGGACAAAATATTTGACAAGCAAAAAAAATGAAAACTTTATTCAAGCTCATGTACATCAAAACATACACCATAATATGATTCCTACGCCTGACGGCCATCTTGAATTTCCGGCCGACCTGATATTTTGCTATGATCAACTAGAATAAGACATCAAGAGCAACATTCCCGTGAAGTGTCATGAAAATCCATCAAGTACTTTTAGGAGTAGTCGCTACAAGTTTTTTACTATATAACTCTATGTAAACAAAGATGGCCGCTCACGTTTGACGTTGAATCGAAACGATTTTCGACAAGGACCAACGTCATGTCATGCTGATTATTTTAGAAAAAGTCCCATATCAATATCACGTATATTTTTTAAGAAGTAGTTGCCACAAACTTGTTTTTTTAGCTTTGGTGGCCATCTTGGATTTCACATCAACATGAGTTTTTGCTAGGATCAACTAGACTTCATAGGCAACATTTCTGTAAAGTTTCATGAAAATCCATCCAGTAGTTTCAGAGGAGTTGCCGCTACAAAAAAAGTTTACAGACGGACACCGCACCACGGCATAAGCTCTGCTGATCTTTGATCAGTAGAGCTAACTTTGTATAGGTGCTGATCTTTGATCAGTAGAGCTAACTTGGTACAGCTCCTCAGAAATGCTGGATATAGTTATAATGGACATCGCTCCAAGCTGGTTATTCATTGTGGCAAGTTTGAAAGAAAATTATTAAGAGATATAGACTGACACACAACATAAGTGGGTGGTCTGCTTCCACCGCAATACAAACACCATTATACATAGCCTAAAATGTGCTGAAATGACACCAAACACCAAGAACATCTTCCTATAAATAATGAACTGTCTTAAATCGGATATTTAAAATTTTATTTTAACAACAGATATACACGGTTTCTAAAGCTACTGATGACGAGGTTACACATACACCTTACATATTTTGAGAATCCAAACTCTTGACGAATTATAACCGGCCAGGACAAACCCAAAAACTGGAGTGTCAAATTAAGTTACCAACTTGTAATTGATTTTATGCATATTCATTCATGGATATTTTAAGAACTGGTGAATAAACCCATACTTTTTATTGGTAAATATTCATAATACACCTTATAGGCTATTTTTCTTTTTGGCCTTACCTAAGAGTGGTTTAACTTGTTACAGTGTCTTCATAGTTTCCACAGTCACGTCATTTTTTCCAGTCATAGAAGCAACTGGTGCTTTGAACACTGGTACGTACTGGAACAAACATCTCCTGTCTGCAATAAAGTTCACAATAAAAATATAAATATATATATATCATTATGCTGTGAAACAAAATATTAAAGACACTGACACTACAAAATGAATTATATCAACATTTTATCCAGGTCATATAATAACGTACATGTGCCAATTGAAAGTGTAGTTTTATTCACGGATTCTTAAAATACACATGATTAAATATGCATCAAATGAATTACGAGTTGATTTTGAAGTTTGGCCTTAAGTCTCATTCCCCCCACCCCCCACCACAGGCAGCGCAATTATCACAAATCATCTCGCCGTTCCTAAAATGTGTATTTTATGCACTAAGGGCCTGTCCTGGCCCAGGTTAAACTTAAAAGCCGTTGTTTAATATTGTATCTACAGAGAGTAGATCCTCAAAATATGTAAGTTATATATATATAGTACCGGTCATCTGTACAGGTAAATTTATAAACGTTCTGTAGTTCACAAGTCATACAATTTGGCTGCTGATGTGGGGATAGCTAATTTAAGAAGTAAAATCTACACAAATTTCAAACTTACAGTCGTACAGATTGCAGTAACTGGAGTAAAACAATAATATTACCATATCAGACTTTGCAAAAATGGTAATCCTTTGCTAGACGTTCAGTATATGAACAGTAGTTCTAGGACAGGTAGGCCCGGTGTCATTATGTGACTGGGTGGGGTATCATGTCATGCATCTACTGCACAATAATTTCAGTGTGGCAGCCCTATATAAGTTGAGCCTAGAGCTCACTGCATTGTTAAAAGTGATTTTAAACCCATGCATACATACTCGTCTGTCTTGCCCATGGATGTACAGCGTCAGTAGATGTCCTCTCCAAATATCTTCTTTAAAAGCTGGGCCAGGTGTTTCTACTGAGATACTTTGCACCGCGACAGCTACTCCCGCCTCATCCGCACGCCATATTTGGCTGCTACAAGAAACCTAACTCTGAAAATAGTTTTCCTAAAATCATAATACATCAAGTGACGTGTGCTGCCTTAAATAGTATAAATTATTTTTAGGAAAACCTTTAAAAAAACAGTTTTTCTGAAATTAACAAATATTTTATCACACCTTATACAAATGGTATGCATATAGGGCCGTTTGGCCATCTTGTTAAATATATGCTTTCTCAACTTAGTTTTTGAAGCTGCAGCGTTTTTGGCCCATCCTCCATATTTTATCTTGATGTAAGAGGATGAGCCTGGCATGATCATTCCTGTTAGGCGCCATATAGACTTTCATGTGTTGGTGTGCCGTAAAAACCAATTCAATTGTTTGAACTAAATTAATCTTTTGTTACATTACCAATTTGAGCACATATTCTTTGAACATCAAACATTTATAATATTTAATGTTTTTTTTGACCAATACCAAATTTTATATAAACCAGCAATTTTATACCTTCTGACAGCCATGGTTTCTGTCTCCTCACACAGTTGCAGTTCCACAGCATATTGCTCAGCCTTTTAAGCCTACCGAAATATAAAACGTAAACAAAATGTTTATCATAACAAGAAATGTCAACACTGTGAGACAAACAAGTCAACAGGAAGTTTGATCAATATATATACCACGGGTCTGATTCTCATAGTATGCTAAACTTATTGGGAACATTTATCAAGCCGCAGCAGTGCGTACAGAGGCCCAATTATTGTGGACTACGCTCCCTATCACTCCCCAAATTTTAAAATTTTATTTTAAATTAGCAACAATAATATCAACTAACCATACCATGCTTAAAATATTGTAAAGCAAATGAACACACTGTCTGGGACTGACAAATGATTTCTAAAAATAATTAAGTCGTCCTATAATTATTTCTTTAAATTTCCCGCTATTAAAATTTAAAAGTTTTAAATGTAACCTATAATTAAAAACTCATTTGATAATGGATTCTTTAATATTGGTAGTTGCATATTTTGAAATAAAAAGAGAACCTTATCTGTTTCAGAACACATTTTGTCCGAAATATATACTATCCGAATTTACTACTACTTTTGCCGAAATCCCAACTGTCATTAGTAAAACAGTATTCACACTTTAAAACGGTAAACATGTATTTTTTTCTTAAAAATTCTCATTATATTGATACAATTCTTTGTTTTAATAAGCAAGCATATCTTGTGTTTATAATATAAAGCAGATTAACTTTCGTTTTGGCTCAGTGACGAGTCGATTTAATTTGGGAAACCGCGGTCATAAAACCACTTCATTTTTTGTTTATGCTCGTAAACAGTCTTCACAAATTGTTTAAATCAGAAAGTATGCATTTAAATGAAATTGGTATGAACTGTTTTCTATAGCTACATGGCTAAATACGTGCAGACTGGGCTCAGTCTTGGAATTTCGAAGGATAGAATGTTCGCGAAAATTGATGACATTTGTAGTCCGAACTTGCAACACCAAATTTTCTATCGAAAATAACAGAAATTCATGAGTTCCGTGTTTAGTGAAAGAAATAATACTTATAGAATTGTATATGCAAGAAAATATGTTGAGTAATCGTTCCAAAATACTTACTATTGCGCATTTATTAACGCCGCATGATTCGGCACAACGTTCTTCCCATGCGTTCTTCCGAGCGAGCGTTCTAAACGGCGACGTCATTAATTGTCACTCGGCAGAATAATCCAGTTTACACCGATGGCGTTATAATTTAAACTAATAGCGAGTGGAAACTCTCCGAAGTCTAAATATACAGGCCTAAATTACCGACAATAAAATATTATTTTCAAGAAATAACAATCATTTGATTTTCCCGCTCATAATAAATATTGAATGCGCATGCGCAATCGTTATAACACCATGTAGGTCATTTCCTGTTGACCTAAAAAAAGAAAAGAAAGCATTCACACTGAGTAATCAGTAATTGTGCTTTACTTGATTTAAGTAAAACAGTAATAACCAAGAATGGTGCAACAATGGTTATCATGGGTGGGGTGTGGGTGGGTGTGTGGGTGGGTGTGTGGGGGGGGGGGGACAATCTTTCTTTGACCATCATCATGGGCGGATCCGCGGGGACAAACTTTCTTTGACCATGGTCATCTTGGGCGGATCCGTGGGGGAGGGGAGCAAACCTGCGCACC
>JAWPHD010016229.1:0-51016 GCA_037043455.1 Cyrtodaria siliqua | reverse complement strand
CGAATTTATTCTAGTTCTGTTATGAATAAGGCAATCAACAATGGGTGATGTAGAGCCTAGAGGGACATTATAAAGGTCATCAGTTGTTTTGTGTATATGAAATTTGGGAACAACCCATTTAAAACTGTTCGAGGAATGCAAGTAATAAAAATGTGATGCGACAGGACATTACGGACAGCATGATTCCTGTTAAGCCCCCACTTCATGTTGAAAGCTGGGGTATAAATATAAAATATATCAAACTGAGCTCGTAAGTTGTATTACCCACAGAAATATTAACAAATTTGTTGTTAGATCTGTGTATTACCTAAACCTTCTGTGAGTTACAGTACACCAACTAAATTCTGTGATATTTTGAATAACGTAAATTCATAAAATTAAAAAAAATACATACTCAGCACTACTAAAACTCCAGCAATGAAGTAAATATACACAAGTGGTTTGCACTGGACTGCCATGTTGTCATCTACTTTCTCAGAGTAAAATCCCCACAATACCACACTAGTATCTACCGTTGTGTAGGTACAGATCTGTACACGTCGAGGTTCAAGGTCCAGATGCCCACTTAATCCATCATGAAGTGATAAAATTATCAAATCAAACACTGATGTGTCAATTATTGAGTGGTTGAAGGCTTGTAGGTGTAGTGAACATTTAAAATGACATTTAGAATGACTCAAACAAAACCACTAACGTCAAAACACATAAAACAAGTTTTCAAAACAAGTCAAAAAACATAATGCCAGCATCAGCAACTGAATTACCTCCCCTTAAAGTGACTGTTACGTATTGACAAGTCTAACACCTGACCTTGCCCAATGAATAAAGATGATAACTACTTCCTGATATGCTTAACTAGATAAATATCATAAGTGTTACGTAATAATTCTGAAGACTAATACCCCCAGGGTCCAAGTAACATGTATGAAAGGTTGGGGCGAAAAGGCTCGTGCATTATCCCGCTAGCAGACGACGTCTCGTGAGATTTTGCGAGATTCAAGATGTCTGCGCCCATGTGAAAGAAAAAAAGTGGACGGCTAAAAAGGTATTAAAATAGATTAGTTTATTTTATATTTAAATAAGGGCAGAGTTTCACTATATATTCGTGTTGTGGAGTCAGCTTTTAACATCGGCAAAATACCTTGGTTTTGACATAATGTTCAGACAATATTTAGGCCACAGGTACCGGTTTAAAAAAAAAAAAAAAAAAAAAAAAAAAAAAAAAAAAAAAAAAAAAGTTATATTCTATTAAATACTGAAGGTCAGCATCGAGGAAATCCCAAAATATAGGCATGCATCTCTAAACAACAGCTGCAGTGTTAGTTTTTGAAGTCCCACAGAGCTGTCATATGCTGCAATCAACTCAGGAATAAATTATCTTTCCAATAACATACATTTTCATATGTCCACACCACATAAGAAAAGCTCTGGTGCTCGAAAAACACAGAAAACGTACCTGTTTTTAAAATCGACTCTAAGCCAGTCCGTATTATTTGCCTATACAGACCCCCGTAGACCGCCGTTTAGCCTTTGTAGAAGCTCCCGCGGACATAACAACTCATCGACACTATTCCTTACGCACAATTTGTCTTTATCCATGCAATAAATAATGTCCAAGTACCTTTCCGACGATCAAAAGTACACGTTTTCAAAAATCTCAGTATCCCACGACGCCATTTGCATTGAGAATGCCGAAAGTTGATAGCAAAGCCGCAGAAATACTTGTTAAATACATGTGATCGTCGGAAAGGTACTTGGACATTATTTATTGCACGGATAAAGACATATTGTGTGTAAGGAATAGTGTCGATGAGTTGTTATGTCTGCGGGAGCTTCTACAAAGGCTAAACAGCGGTCTACGGGGGTCTGTATAGGCGAATAATACGGACTGGCTTAGAGTCGATTTTTAAAAACAGGTACGTTTTCTGTGTTTTTCGAGCACCAGAGCTTTTCTTATGTGGTGTGGACATACGAAAGTGTATGTTATTGGAAAGATAATTTATTCCCGAGTTGATTGCAGCATATGACAGCTCTGTGGGACTTCAAAAACTAACACTGCAGCTGTTGTTTTGAGATGCATGCCTATATTTTGGGATTTCCTCGATGCTGACCTTCAGTATTTAATAGAATATAACTTTTCTTTTTTTCTTTTTTTTAAACCGGTACCTGTGATTTAGGCTTAGCGCTATGTATTTATTTTACGTGGATGTTGGAACTTGGTGTGACACACGCATAGTCTGAATCACAAACCTAATGAACCCTACACAGAATAATCAAAATACACTCAGAACCACTTGACTTAAGTCACTGGCTTTCAATACATTAGTCAGTCGACAACTCAAGAACTACTCCACAGAGTCACAGTTCACTTAGTGCATAAAATACGCGTCTACGAACGGAAAGACAGTTTTTTTATATGTGCCATCCATAGTTTACATAGGGACGTTTATAGATGCTCCCTAGTTGGAGGAAGGCAAATATCAAAAATTATCTTGCCATTCGTAGACATGTACTTTATGCACTAGGGTGGAGGGTGGCAATGGACCTCTCTGGAAATGGATTTGCCTTGGGTTAAATTTTAGGGCTGGCTACGGGCTGAAATGAGGCTGCGGTGTTTCAGTGGATAGCACGTAGGACTCTCAATCCACTGATTAAAGGTCAAACCTCATTGATGCCACTGGCTTTCTTTCCTTTGTCCTTTAGCAAAAGACTTCCCCTAGCCTCATCAGTTAGTTGAGAACTGTCGCAAAACAAACTGTCCTGCGTATCAGAAAAGTTAAATCATCTATGCACCATGGGAATATATTTGAAGGTCAAAAAAGAGCAGGGTTACCAGATTTCTGTGTATAAATTTCCTCTTGCTGGGGTGGCTAGAAATAAGCTAAACGATGAGCCAATAAATAACAATGCAATTAAAAATCTGTCTGGTCTCTCCACTGTGATTGAATGAATTATTTAGCCAGATTGAAGATGTCTAAACAGTTTGTGATGTACTGATAAATCGATTGTAACCGATCATCAGTTACTTAGGCATCCGATTATGATGATCGATTGTGAAAGTCTATAATCGATCATCGGTTGAATGTAAAAATGCACCTTTATTAATGTTCAAAATAGAAATAAACATGATTTTCCAGGAGACAACACTTGTAAAAATGAACATATAAACAAATAAACAAATTTATATCAATTAGAATTATTTTGCTGATGAAATGGCAATGGCATAAGACACAAGACAGGAAAGAATACATGCTTAGTCGGAAATAATTCTAACTGTTCAAGGAGTCAAACTCAGATTATCATACACTTGTCATGTTCATATTGATTAACCGATTATAACCGATGATTGAGCGGTTACGTCCAACCGGTTGTAAGCGCTGATCGATTGTAAATTTCAATTGATTGCCCATCAGTCAAACAGTGCAGCTCACTGGGATACACGTGACTTCCAGAGCCATCCAGACACCACATTATCTAAACTAGAAAAGACTTTACCAACTTAACAACACATAGATAGTAGTCTCTCTATTGCCACAAGATCACGGCATTGTACCTATTGTTGCTCCAATGACAATATTTACAAGAGAATTTGCAGCAACTCTGCAGGTGAGAAGGTTTAAGGCCCATATTCTGCATATTTTTTATCTAGATGTAAATGTAGAGTTAGCCTGGAATGTTCATTTCTCAGATCTGTTGGCATCTTATAACCTTTTTGTGTCTTTAAAGGGTGTAAATTAGGATTGAGCCATAAACAATCAAAAGAAATTACACTAAACTTTTAAAGTAAAAGACCCGAAGGAGGTATTTCCTAACTATAGTTACTAACCAGGGATAGCTTGGTGGTCAAAACAATTACAATGTATTGAAAAGCAAATGGCATGCGTAGATATTGCGAGGTTTTCTGCATAACATCTATTTATAACTTGGGATTCTTCTATGGTCTGATAAGACTTGTTGTTTATAATTGTTAAATATTGCGTTGTATTATTATATATCTATATCTTTAAACCATTTCACATATTAAATTGTTCTTTTAAAAGCTTTTTATCTTTTAAACAAATTTAGCTGCATAGCCCAATGTACCCACTTTAAGGGCTTTTACAGATCTCTACACATGGCAAATTAATTTAAAACTAGAAAGATAAATGTAACAGGGGAAAATGCCATATGTGACAGGAACATTCTGGTTCAGTGATCAAATTTAATATTTTATGCCACTTGCTAAAAAAAGCAAGTGCCAACTTTTCCACTTGCTATATTAACCAAGATACTTGCATTAAATAATAATCTGGAACCTTCAATTCATTTAAGATGGATTGCTATACATGTAAATGATGACATTTTCACACTCAGCTTGCAACAAGGTAATTATGTAACATTACAGGGTTTCCCCCAGGGTCATAAGGCATGTCACATGCAGCATGCCTTCCTGGAAAAGAAAGGAAAAACGACATGCCCTCATCAGAGCAACATGCCTTAAGTCATTCTTAATGTTCATGAATAACAGATTTAAAAAGAAGAAAAATAGAATTTCTATGGTGATTCTTGTTCCTTTTGCACCAAAATCATCAAAGTATGTTATTTTGCCTTTTTGCCATTAATAGGCAATATTTTTTCAAGCCCAGTTTGTTAAATGTAATGTCAGAACGACATGCCTTCACAATTTTCTGGGGGAAACCCTGACATTATACCTACTATGCATCTATTTACTACATTTGCAGTCAAAGAAATCAGGATTTTTGTTCACTAGCCCGAATTATTATATAATCATTTGAACTATTACAATTTTCATAAGCCCGACTATATAAAATTTCTAGATTTTTACCAGCTCTAATTAATATTTACTAGTTTTTCACCTTCGGGCTAGTGCTAATTTTTACCGAATATGTTCAGTGAATAAATGTAGACTTAAACTTTGTAGGTTTCTTTTATTACTTGAAAAATTTAGCAAGTGCACAAATCTACTTATATTTAAGTAATTAGGTGTTAAATTTGAACCCTGGGCATTTATTACACAGAGAGGGTTTATGCGGAGGGTATACGGTAAATGAAAATAAATGAATATCTGAAAATGTTCCTATTGTTATCTACAGGCATATTTATAGTCGAGTAATTATGAAAAACACAGTGACAATTAAAATTTTGAAACAGCAACATTTCTTTATTTTGCACCAGAAAATGTCTACATCCACAACTGCTACCACTTTAGTACCCCCGTGCAATAAGGAAGAATTGGAGGATAATGATGACACATCAAATTCTGTTGTGGATGAAGAGCAAGAAAGGGAACAATCTGAAGATGGTGAAGAAGGAAACAACATTGAGAGTCCAACTTTGTCAAAAAATCAGCTGAAAAGGTTAAAGAGAAAGGAACATTGGCAGCAAGTGAAACATCAGAAAAGGTATACAAAACCTGCATAAGTTGGTTAAGAACTGTTGTTTGAGAAGAGAGTGTTACGAGTAAAATGTAACAAGAAAAGAAGCAAAACCAGCCACACAAAAATATATTTAGCAAGTTTATTTACGTAAAATATTCACTTACAGAATACACAAATCCAGTTTTTATTAATATCCAATTTTTTTAATTAAGTCCAAATAAAATTATCCAAATAAAATTGCATGTACACTTTGAGACACATGCAACAATACATGTAAACTTTTAGATATATAGGTAACAAGAGGTATGTTTTTGGGTGTTTTTAACTCCATGTGAACCATCTTCAAGCTCTCTTGTCCTCTTTTTTTAAGTCTGATGCTTCAGAAAGAACAGCTATTCAATGCAATTTTTTTATAACTAAAATTATTTTTTTTGTATTAAAGAATTCTAGTTCATTATATCTTAATTAAAAAATGGGCTTAAATCATTAATTTCATAAAATGTACTGCACTCATAACCAACAGGAAGGTCGAAAAGGACCGTTACAAAGCCAGGAAGCGGGAATGCCGAGAACGTGGAGAGGACCCCGGACCAACAAGGAAACAGCTCAAACACAACACTATGGCTAAGTCTAACTGTAAGGTCAAGGTCGCCATAGACTGTCACTTCGATGACTTCATGATGGAAAAGGTGGGTATGATGTGCGTTTAACAGTAAAAAAAACAGCATTCCTACAAAGATATCATATATAGATAATATTGCATAGTTTTTTTTTCAGAAATGATACTTGATTTATAAATCAAGTTGTAGTTTAAATGCTTGATACATAATTCAAGATTTCTATATGTCCCGTTGATACATTTATATATTTGTCTTCAAGATAAAACCCATTTTGTTATTATTCCATATCAAAGACTTGACCATCTGTGATCATCATTCATCCCTTAAATAATTCCATCAGTGTTATGTAATATGTTAACCCTTAACCCGCTACATATGTATAATAGACTGCTCTTTCTTTGAATTAAGACCATTCTATTTATGTGTCAAAGGGGTGTTTTGGGGGAATGACTGATCAGCAGCCAGACATTGTAACCCTGATCACCCTGCGAGTTACTCGCATGCTGATCTGGGTTTACAATGGACGCAAAGGCTATTATAGTCATGCTTAGCGGGTTATGGGTTAATGAGTCCTGTATAAAACTTAACTTTTGTATAAAAAAACGAACTAAAATTACACTACACTACCATTTATCAAAACTCTAGCTAGGTGTTCTGGTCATATATCGACGTGCCGTAAAACACCATTCATTCATTCATTTATTCTGGTCATATAATAATGTATATGTGCCGATTAAAATGTAGGTTTATTCAAGGGTACTTAAAATACCCATGATTGAATATGTGTAAATGAATTATGAGTTGGTAACTGTTAATTCAACGCTCAAGTTTTGGGATTTGACCTGAATAGTTAAAGGCATTTATATTGTGTCTATAGAGTTTGAATTCTCAAAATATGTATGTTATATATTTATATATACCTCATCATTAGTGGGTTTAGAAACGGTGTACGTATGTTGCTACTTTGAGTAATATGTATGCTTTTTGTCTCGCCTTTTCGAAGAAAAAAAAGAGACATAGGTGTTGCTTTTCCGGCGGCGGCGGCGTCAACATTCAAGTTTTGCGTTTAGGTCATTTTCTCACAAACTGTTTGCACTAGACCTTTCAAACTTTGCTTAAAGTTGTATCATGAGTGGTACATCGCAACGTGACAAAGCAAATGTGGAAGTGACCTTGACCCTCCAAGCAAAGGGCAGATAACTTACTTATTTTTAGGTTCAAGTTTTGCGTTTAGGTCATTTTCTCACAAACTGTATGCACTAGACATTTCAAACTGTGCTTATAGTTGTATCATGGGTGGTACATCGCAACGTGACAAAGCAAATGTGGAAGTGACCTTGACCCTCCAAGCAAAGGGCAGATAACTTACTAATTTTTAGGTTCAACTTTTGCGTTTAGGTCAGTTTTTCAAAAACTGTATGCACTAGACCTTTCAAACTTTGCTTATAGTTGTATCTTGGGTAGTACATGGCAACGTGACAAAGCAAATGTGGAAGTGACCTTGACCCTCCAAGCAAAGGGCAGATAACTTAATAATTTTTAGGTTCAACTTTGCGTTTAGGTCACTTTTTCACAAACTATATGCACTAGACCTTTAAAACTTTGCTTATAGTTGTATCTTGAGTGGTACATCACAACGTGACAAAGCAAATGTGGAAGTGACCTTGACCCTCCAAGCAAGGGCAGATAACCTTATAATTTTTATCTTCAACTTTGGCGTTTAGGTCACTTTTTCACAAACTGTATGCACTAAGACCTTTCATACTTTGCTTATAGTTGTATCTTGAGTGGTACATTGCAACGTGACAAAGCAAATGTGGATGTGACCTTCACCATCCAAGCAAAGGGCAGATAATTTTAATTGTTACATTTACATCACTTTCTCATGAACTATATTTATGCACTAGATGTTTTAAACCTAATTTATAGCTTAATCTTTGGAAGAAAACATATTCTATTTTGACGTAGTTGTGTCTTCGTTGGTGCATCTTTTTTTTGGATGCCTGGATTTCATGTATGGCCTTGACCTACTTTTTGGAGCTGATGATTTTTAGCTCTACTGGCCAAAGGCCTTCATTTTTCATCCGATCTTTACCAATCTTTACCAGATTGTTAATATCAATGAAAGCGCGCACAAGTTCGAAAACCAGCCAGATCGGACCAATAACAGCGGAGTTATGGCCCTTAATTTAGTTAAAAATGCTATATTCAGCCTCGTTAGTATGATAGGGCTTTCATTTTTCATCTGACCTTTACCAAACTTTACCAGATGTTTTGCCTTTTTTATTAGTAGTAATTTTTTGTTTTAATTAAAAAAATAAAAAAATAGTTTTTTTAATTATTTTTTTGTATTTTTTTTTTTGGTGTTAACGCCATGTTAGCAGGAAGCATTGCTGTGCCTATTGCATTTTTTTTCCCTGTTCATTGATTTTTGATGGAGTTACAGCCCCTTGACATTTTTTTTTTAAATTTCTTAATTACTTTTATTTATTTTTTTTAATTTTCTTATTTCATTATTTTTTTGTTTTAATTTTTTTTTGCTGTTAACGCCGTGTTAGCAGAAGCATTGCTGTGCCTATTGCATATTTTTTCCGGTTCATTGATTTTTGATGGAGTTACATCGCATTGACATTTTTTTTTAAATTTCTTTGAAAAGCTACTCCTCCTAAATGCCTTGTTGGATTTCGACGAAAATTGGCAGGAAGAATCGGTAAGATGTCTAGTTGTGCATCTCGCGCTTTTGTTCCAGATTGCTGATTAATGACGGAGTTATGGCACTTTGACATTTTTACTTTAAATTTCTTGTCGGCGCTACTCCTCCTAAACGGCTTGTTAGATTTCTACAAAATTTGGTAGGAAGCCTCAGTATGATGTCTAGTTGTGCAAAGCATGGTTTATCAATGAAATTTTGGACAAGTTCAAAAACCAGCTAGATCTAGTTAGTAACGACAAGTTATGACCCTTGATTTGTTGAAAAATGCTATATTGTATTTTTGTATTTTCCTTTGTTAAATCTGTAGTTACTTCATTTTTTATCTGATCTTTACCATATTTGTTTAGAATGTTAATATAAACCCTCCCCCACACCCATTTTTATGAAATTTCATTCATAGAAGAAAGTGTTACAAATTAAAAAAAAGCCCATGCCAGACTAGACACAGCAGACATATTGCCCATGATTACCAGGTGAGCGATCTAAGGCCATCCTATCCCTGTTGTTTTTGCAATGTTTTAAAAAAACTACTGGTGGGAATTTTATGTCGACAACCCTTGATACTAGAGCCGTTTTAGCCAGTAGAGCATCCACAGGCCCTCTTGGGCCTCTTGTTTTTAATAGAATGGCATTTGTTTTTAATCAAATGCACTTACATGTCATCTCAGCGAACGGCAAACTCGATTGTTTTTAGTTACTAAAATTTTTACAAACTTTTATTTAAGCATCATTGACCTTTTTATTTTTAAGTCCAGCCCCCGTTAGGCGAGACATGTGAATCCACGGATTTCTTGTATTGTCAGGCCTTTTCTAAGAAAAATGCGATACAAATGATCACTTTGTCGTCCGTCAGTCCGTCACGAAAACTTAACATTGGCTATAACTTTCTCATTTCTTGATATTTCTTCATCAAACTTTCAATATATACTCATCATGACAACATCAACATGACCGTACTAAAATATAAAGATCATGGTCATATTGAAGGTCATTATATGGGTTAAATACTTCTTCGCGAAAAACTTAACGTTGGCTATAACTTTCTCATTTCTTGATATTTCTTCATCAAACTTTCATTATATACTCATCATGACAACATCGACATGATCTCACTAAAATATAAAGGCAAGTCACACTGAAGGTCATTATATGGGTTAAATACTCATTTTTTTCTTCACGAAACCTTAAAGGCATTTGCTGTAGTTTTCCATGCGCAGCTTTTTTGGGCGACTTCTCTTCTAAAACTATTGGATGGATTTTCCTAAAAAATTACTGGAATGTTGCTTTTGATGTCTAGTTCTATTTTTTTTTTTTTTTTTTTTTTTTTTTATTTAAACTTTTTTTTTTTTTTTTTTTTATTGTCTTTATTTAAATAAAAGGCCTATTATTAGATAAATAAAATAGGAAAAATATAGCATTTTGTAAAAATTCCTACAAAATTAAAAAATGTAAGCATAATGGTACGGTTCCAAAAACCAATATTAAATCTCAATATACATGGTGACCTATAAATTTAATTGAATATATTGTCTAAATATATGTTCAAATAAGTGCCTAGGAAGTTTGAACAAATTCTGTTATTAGGAACATAACAAAAAAGGAAAGTATACCATTTCTATATAATTGCATACAAAACTTGGCCTTTTAGCATAGGGGTAGGGTTTCAAATTCTTTTTCTAAACAAGCATGGGGACCTATCATTTTTATTGCACATTTTGTTTTTATATATGTTAAATTATGTGCTTAGAAAGTTTAAAAAAATTCTGTTATTGGGAACATACAAAAAAAAAAGGGAAATTGTATCATTATGGGCTAATTTGTGCATAAATTGTGGTAATGGTCTCAACAGATTTTGTAAAAAAATATAGGTTTTACATAAAGATGAGCTTTAAATGTTATTGTAATTAAATGTTCTTTACTTTAATACAATTTTAGCAGAATTGTGACCAATGAATAAATGATTAGACTTCAAAAATATCTTATTTAGCTATTTTATGGACTTGTTCAACTTTTTGGACAGATTGACATGCCGGTGGCATTACAAATTATTTTTTAATTTTAACAAGCATGGTGACCTACCATTATTTTTGCCTTTTCTGTCTATATATATAACAGACTTACTGTACAAAAAGTTTAAAGAAAATCTGTTATGCAGAAAAAACTATAGAAAATGTCTTTAATGTTGGCTATAACTTTCTCATTTCTTGATACTTCTTCATCAAACTTTCAAATATACTCATCATGACAACATAGACATTAACATACTAAAATATAAAGGTCAAGGTCACACTGAAGGTCATTATATGGGTTAAATACTAACTTTTTTCTTGACAAAAGCTTACTCAGGGCAGTTTGTCAAGGTCATTTATCTGGGTCCTAAAATATGTTATACTGACAAAGCGCTGACAGGCGACACATATGTTCTGTGGAACACCCATCTAGTTTAATTATGAAATTAGTATTTTATACTTAAGCATTTATGACCAAAGTGTATTTTCTTGACTTGTCAAGTTTCTGTCTACCACAGTATTCCTTTAATTGTATCGCAGGATATCAAGATGCTGGTGAAACAGATACAGTTCAGTTACTCGGCCAACAGGAGAGCGGAGAATCCGCTACAGGTATGCCTAATAGGAATACAGGAAGAAGCTAGTGACTTCTTTTTATACCCCCACTTGAAGACTGGTTGAAAGGCATATAGTGTTACTCTGTCTGTCTTTTCATGCATCTGTGCGTGCTTGTCGAAAATGTTGTCCAGACTCAACTTGGGTATTTGTTATCCTGTCTTCTCCAAACTTAGTTAAATTGTATATGGGTACACTGTATCGGCCAAATTCGATATCGATCACATCACTCCAGTAATACCAGAGTCATGCCCATTGGAATAGTAAAAATTCATGAAATTATTGTTGTCTGGACTCTAACTTGGGTAATTGTTATCCAATCTTCTCGAAACTTCGTTTATATTGTATATTGGCACAATGTCTCGACCAAGATCTATAATCGGGCCCATTGCCTCAGTAATTCCAGAGTTATGCTCCTTGGAATAGTATGTCAGACAATTTTCTTATTAACATGTGAAGCAATAGTGGGGGCTTACATGTCTTATGGACACATTTCTAGTTTAGATATTTAAATAAATATGTCGCTGTCTTCTCGATGGCTGTCTTCTAGATCGGTCACGAGTTGAGAGACATTGTTTAATTGAAATCAGAATATTTATAGAGAATAACTTAATATTGAACTTGCTTCTGTATTTACATTTCACGACAATAGGCCCCTGACTTGACCACTTTATTAACAAGGTAAAGGTCAATTTCTGGGTTCAAAGTACAATTTTGAAAACTTAACATCGTGTATAACTATTTCATTTCTTCGTCAGACTTTTGATATATACACTTCATGACACTTATCACATGACCCTACCAATATATAAAACGTAACATTTGCAAATTTTGTTTCTTCATATTTCTTAATCAAACTTTTAAATTATATAAATATCATGACAACAGTCCGGTTACCAATATATCAAGGTCAAGGTTGCATAGAAGGTCATGCTCTAGGAGTCTGGGTTCAAAAGTATTTTTGGTCATGAAAACTTAACATTCATGATTACCCGAAACTTTAATCATGTTTTCACAAAACTAGATCTATACACATTTGACAAAAGCCATCATGGTGACACACATACTCCAAAGCCTATTTTTCGGGACGCTTGTTTCAGACAAAGGTTTTTTTTACTTTTAAGACAGAATTCAAATAGGACCTAAATAAGATGTATATCAGTGAAAGAGACATTTTTAGTGGTAAAATAGAAATACCTTACTTTTCAAAATCAGTTCAGAAATAAAAAAAATGTTTTTTGATAAGGCATTTTCAATGCAAATCGTGCCGCATCAAAAAAAAAATGTATAGAAATTTTATCCATTTTTTTAATGTGTTGGATAAATGTAAATTAAGACACTCTGAAAGTTTTATAACAGAGTATTAGGGCAAACTGAAGTTATTTGAGATTTCATAATTTTCTGCTGCCCAGGCAACAAGTAATTTACATGGAAAAAGCCCCACCAAAAAAGCATTTTGGCTGTAAAATATTTATTTTTCAACTGATTTTGATAAGTAAGGTGTTTTTATTTACCACTGAAACAAGCTGAAACAAGCGCCCCCAAACAATAGTTGGAAGTTATTTGTGATAAGCTCTTACCTCTATAAAAACAATTAAAAAAAGGGCGATAGCAGAGGATATCACTGACAATGTCTGATAGTGACATTTCAAACAATTCCTCTGAGATCTGAGACAACTTTTTAGATCCACTTTGGTCTTTGGTTTGATATTTTCCACCATTAAACATGCCTTTAAATTTGCAACAGAATGTTCTAGAACTATATTTAAATATTGACTATGTGTATCTTATGCTTTTTTCCTCAGTTTTATTGTTGTGGCATCAGCGGAAAAACTAGTGAAAGGTTAGAAAGTCTTGGCGACTACAAAGGCTGGGATGTAAGTTTTATAGTGTTCTCTTTAAACTGTTATTTATAGAATTAGAGCTTCAAAACAGTTTTGTTTTGTTTGTTTTTATGTTGTTTTATGTAAGGTTGTATATGGCCGGGATGGTAAAGACGCTGCTTTTAAAACCTTCTCGCCTCTCGCTTCTGCTGGTTCGATTTTCCACTGGGAGCTTGACTTGTATGAAGTGTTGATTTTTATGGATGGCGGGTGGTATACAGTACTGGTTCTACCCAGGAAAAGAGTGGATGACCTGCTTCCATCACAAAAATAAATCGACCCTCATATATAGCCTAAAATGTGCTGAAAATGACGTAAACCATTCAATCAACTAACCATAAAAACTGTGTAGTAGGCATCAAAACAGGTGTACACTTACGGGGCGTGAGAGGTGTCTCGTATATTACATCTCATGAAAATACGAGTCTGCTACTTTCTTCTCTGGTTTGTGTTGATTGCTTCCAGAAGATCCCCTTTGCTGTTTTTATAAGCATGATACTACTTTCTTAACATATAGTTTGTTTTTATGTTGACATGGTAAATTGCCAGAAAGCTTTGAAACCTGGCACACATGTTTATCATGATTACAAAATCATATGTGACCAGCACGATAATCTGTCATGCATTTACCAGAACTGTCCTCCTATTTAGATTTTTGGTTAAGATTTTGAATGTAGTCGCATTCCAAAAACCAATCGACAGAAAACTTTGAAACTTGGTTCACATGTTCATCATCATTACACAACCATATGTGACAAACAACACAACTCTATCATGCATTTTCCAGAATTGTCTTGCTTTTCCACTTAGATTTTGGGTTAAAATTTTGAATGTAATCATATTCCAACTATTGCTTGTAATCCACACACATTTCTGCACTTATTTTAGTAAAGTTGTTACTTAAGGTAGCTGGCGGTGTTACTCGGGAATAAGCAAAATCGCGTATATTGTGACAATGTTTTACCTGTATGTAGGTTATTGTTTCTGCTTTCCATCAGTACTAATTTTAAATTGTTTAAAATAAACATCGAATTCCTAAATAGCGCCCTCTGGTGGTGCCTACTTTTACGACGAATTTTATCGTTTTCGTACGGGAAATGTACTAGAATTTAGTCAAAAGTTAAAAGAAATCACATCATTTGGAAGCACAATGATTTATAAACGTAATGCACGTAATATATTTAAAAACAGCAATATATTTTTATGGTGTGTGCATTTCTTTACGTAAGGGGTACCATGCGGCGACTACAAAATTGTGAGGATTTTTATATGTTATCGCGTTTTTACTTAAAAGTAAGCGTGGTGACATATATATTTTTCTATGCCATCACATTCGTTGAAATTCCCCGCTTTGATAAATGTAAAAATAAAGGGGGGTCGTCGAGTCAAATTTTTATCAAATAAACTTTTAAAGTTTATAGAAAGTATTAAAATTACGGCGTCGTTTTATAGTTTTCTTTAAAATGACGTTGACGTCACAAGTTTTGACGCGCGACGTTTATTTTGTATTATTATTGTTAACTAATTCAAGATCGTGTGTTCATGTTATTGAACTGTTTCATTCATTAAATATGTTGTAAGAAGTAAAGTTGTTTAAGTTGCAAATTTTACGCGTGTTATTTTATCTGTTTGTTATATGTTTGCGACCCGTCTTAAACAGCATGTGTTGTCAAAGTTGCTGTTTGGGTAAGAATGATCATTCAAATCGATTCAAATATCAAATCAACTATTCTTTGTATTCGCTCAATTCGTATACATGCCATCATGTGGAAATAATACATACAAACATATATATTAATGGGCACCGCATAGCAAAACACAAAATATTGATTGGAAAATGGTTATGAATATACATGTATTAAATTCAGAAATAGACGGGATATGCAACACATGACTATAAACACACAAACACATCATTTTCATAACTAATGGTATTATGTCCAGATATATAATTTATAGACTGGGAATAAACAATCGATGTCTCTAGAAAGTATCCGTAAAATAGGAAGCGTCCGATTCATTAAATAGTTGTTATCGTTCATATACTGAAAGGAAAAAGAAACGCATACTCACAAAATTGCCTATACTACACTAGTATACACACCTAACTTCACGTAATATCCCAGATATATCTCAACGTGTTTTGTACAAATAGGGGCTACAGCTAATGACAGAAAGAACAACACTGCCATGTAGTAGACATTTTAATCAACGTATACTTTGTTACAAGAAATGCATAAATGTTGAAGTTTCGCTTGAAAAAGTTTCAGAATTATGTTTAATGTTAATAGATTGCAACATTTAAAGCCTAAGTTTGCTTTCCTGCTTGAGCCAAATGCGCATTCTGTCAATAATGAAACTTTAAAGGGGTAACCATTGTTGTGTTCGGTGCTGTTTAAACGTTCTTTCTGAAAGGACTGGCCTAATGTCGCCCTGTACCATTCGATTAGCAGTAGCGTATTAAACATAGACTATATAGCGGAAATACCCATTATGCGTTTCTTTTTCCTTTCAGTATATAATATAAGTGCTGACTCGGTTTTCAGTGTATGTGTTTATGTCATGCAGGATAGCTGTCTATTACTATTTGCAATGTGTTTCTCTTTGCAAAGATAGGAAATAAAGAGACATAAAAAAACGAGACAAAAAAGTATTTAACAAAGAACACGGGACCGAAAAGATATCGCGATAATAGGTAAAACTATATCTGGCAAAAGAAACGCGACGGGAATTTCCGCTGTATATTGTATATACTGCACACTTAATTCCATATATATTCCAAGGGAAAAAAGTTGCAGTTAGTTAGAGAAAGAACACAACTGTGATGTTGTAGACGTTTTAATCACAGTACACATTGTAACATGTAGAAGTTCCTCTTTGAAAATTTGAGCCAGTTCAGTACTGTATTTAACGTAAAGTGTTTGCAAAATGTTGCATCTTAAGTTTGCTCATATGCTTGAGCCAAACGCGTACACTGTCAATAATGAAACTTTGCAGGAATACTATTTGCTGTGTTACGTGTTGTTTTAGTTTTTTTCCGAAAGGAAAGATCTTACGTGGCCATGTACCATTGGATTAACAGCAGCATATTGTATAATAATAATAATAATTTCTTTATTTAACGAAGGTTAAAACACATTAAGTTATTTTCGAAGGTCGAGGCCTACATTCCTGTGGCCTTCGAACAATAATGCTATAACAGTTATAAATACTTATAAAAACATGCATACTCATGCGCACACACGCAAACATCCATATACACAACAATACTTCATATCCGACAAACACTCATTGGTTAATACATTCATAATATTCTTAATTCATAATCAAGATATCTATAGTACATATATGACGGATATTTAAGCAATTACTTGCATACAGTGCCAGTTTCACTCAAGAAAAATAATAAAAATAAAAAACAACAACCCAACAGCGACATAATTATATAGTAATATTAGCTAGTTTATATCCTGTTTTTGGGAAAGAAATTGTTTTAAATTGTATTTATACGAATTAAAGCTATTGATGTTACGTATATTTAAAGGAATTGTATTCCATACTATTGTACTGTAATAGCTGAAAGAATCTTTAAAAGAGTTTGTTCGATGTTTTAATGGAACAAGATCTTTTCGCTTAATGGAACGCAACATATAATTTTCATTGTGGGAGAAGCAAATTAGATCTGGTAGGTATTTTGGTACTAGTTCATTTTTACATTTAAAAACTAATATTCCTATATGATATAGACATCGGTTTTCGAATGATAACCAACCCAATTCTTTAAACATTAACTTTGAACTAGTGTTTAAGTCTTTATTCAGTATTATTCGTGCTGCCCTTTTTTGAATTGTTGTTATTTTCATGATTTCAGTTTTCGATTTAAACGGACACTGTCCGTAAGTAAGCAGATATTGAGCATAACCAAATAACCGTCTGACTTTTATTCAGTGAAATGTATACATGAAAACATGAGCATAGACCCTAAGAAGTCTGTAGTAATACATTCGTGAGTTTGAAAAAAAAGAAGCTTTAATTATTATTTGTAAATAAAGTGGGACCCACAATATTTACCTTTTCTACGATCACGTGACTCATTAGCGCATTAGGTTTTAACCAAAGTATGTATTGCGCAATATGTATAGCCCGTTTAGCTCAGTCGGGCGCGATGGACAACTCGCTCACTCTCATTATTATTACCGCGAGTGTATTTTTAGTTTGGGCTGCGAGTTCAAACGCCCAAAGCGTTTTTTCTTTTTTTGTATCGCGATTGAATTCCATCAAACAATTAGTAAATATTCATTAATGTTTAGTGTGTAATGTTTGCGAACATAATTAGTGTGTGTTTTATAAGCTAAAAGTTACGGACATTGTCCCTTTAACTCCCTTTCCCCAGATAGTGCAACAATAGTCAGACGATGACATAATGTAAGGAAATGCCCGTGTCGCGTTTCTTTTTCCTTTTAGTATATATCATCGAATTAATCTAGTATTCGTAAAACTAATCAATTCCGTTAACGTAAAAAAAAACACATGTTTTAATTCTTTTAAGCATACTTTTAAGCATACTTTTAAGCATACTTTTAAACTAGTAACCGCCTGCGAATATACACTTGATTTTTTATTACGATTGATGAACCACTCAAAACAACTACAGCATAACAGCGTGTCTTAATATCAGAATGAAGTAATAAATAAATAAATACAAAAATACTTATTCACGAACATAGTATATATAATATATAATAATATTCTTTATTTCCTCCATATAGGAGATTCACATAGTATACAAACAACAATGACAGGTATCTCAATTTGCGAGTGACTGACGTCAACGTCATTTTAAAGAAAACTATAAAACGACGCCGTAATTTTAATACTATCTATAAACTTTAAAAGTTTATTTGATAAAAATCTGACTCGACGACCCATCTTTATTTTTACATTTATCAAAGCGGGGAATTTCAACGAATGTGATGGCATAGACAAATATATATGTCACCACGCTTACTTTTAAGTAAAAACGCGATAACATATAAAAATCCTCACAATTTTGTAGTCGCCGCGTGGTACCCCTTACGTAAAGAAATGCACACACCATAAAAATATATTGCTGTTTTTAAATATATTACGTGCATTACGTTTATAAATCATTGTGCTTCCAAATGATGTGATTTCTTTTAACTTTTGACTAAATTCTAGTACATTTCCCGTACGAAAACGGTAAAATTCGTCGTAAAAATAGGCACCACCAGAGGGCGCTATTTAGGAATCCGATGTTTATTTTAAACAATTTAAAATTAGTACTGATGGAAAGCAGATACAATAACCTACATACAGGTAAAACATTGTCACAATATACGCGATTTTGCTTATTCCCGAGTAACACCGCCAGCTACCTTAAGTGACATTTTTACTCGCTGCATATGCTATATCAACTTCATTAGTTTGATTGTCAATCATATTCCTTTGGCATTCTTGCAGATCTCGTCCTGATACTCTGCCTAACATTACTTCCAGTTTACTTCTTCTTACTTATGTCATGTTACATGACTCATGTAGTTACTTTATGAACCGTGTGAATAAATTATGTCACGTCATATTGTTTTTAGATAAACTTCCGTAGTGAGGATTACCTGGATCTGTTTGACAAACCGTCGGTGGTGTATCTGTCCAGTGAATCTCCCAATGTACTACAGACGCTCGACGACGACAAGGTCTATGTGATTGGTGGACTCGTCGACCATAATCATCATAAGGTATAATAAGTAGGGCAAACTCAGACTAAACTGTAAATTCGGACACGATTATGGTTTAATAAATGAAGTTGTTATTTTTTTCTTGCGCGTCCAGTCAGAACAATGACCAACATAACATGCTTTTGAAAACCTGTCGGAGTTCACCCGAATTGGCCCTATATTGTGATCTACATATGAACTATTGAAAAGTGTATTTGAATGGCTATAGGCAAAAAGCATAAATTACAGGCATGGAACTATAACCAAACCATGAAAATTCAACACTGATTATAAGACCTCTCACACATTCTGGGCTTTTGATTAGTATAAATACAATTGTGATGATAGTTTAAAGACTGGACTTTCGAGTCATATGGAATAATACACCTTGGACAGTAATACTTGTTATACATATATTAACTTGTCTTTGTGTTTTAATAGTTTGATTTTACATTCTGCATTTTTGCTCGATACCAGTTCTCCTGTAAGTGATACATTATGGATTGTTCCAAATCCAAGTTCTAGCTCAACACTCTATTGTCCATAGATCAAGTTTCCACAAATGTTGACATAGTGCTAAATTGTATTTTAGATGTTGTTTATCGGATTTCATGTGCTTTCCTTACAGGTGTAAATGTCTATTTTAGATTGCTCAAATCTCTGGTGGATATAAGCTTGTCTGACAGATCAAAACCATGTATTCAGATGTTATGTTGTTTTATCACATAATATGGCTTCTGAGAGTTAATAAGCCATGACTTATTTCTTGTAATACACTAGTGTATTACAGATGCAAATGAGTTCCAGTTGTTTATATGGTATATCATTCGATACGTTAATATTTATCATTATTTGAAATTTTACTTTATAAAATGCAAATAAGTAACGTTAGTAACGCATTATTTGCCTAGCGAACGAGTTAAAGCCACGTAATGTAGGACTTCATGAAAACAACGTCATGATTTCTCTTACAAATTGCCGCCGTATACAAAGTAAATTGACTACATTAAAGTGAAACTATCATGTTGTAGGTGTGTTATGTGATAAATAGAATCTTACATTCGTGACTGTGTATTATTGATTTTAATAAACTCCGATAAAAAGATAGGATACTCGACAGAGCCTCATATCCTATTATTTCACTCGTTCATTAAAATCAGTAATACACCGCCACTCATGTAAGATCCTCTATGTAAAACAATTGCATGTATCTATGGGTTTATTGAGATAACTTGTTTATATAATAAATCCTCAAATTTCACTTTCCATATTTCAGGGTTTATGCCACCGTTTTGCAGAAGAGAAAGGAATTACTCATGCACAGTTGCCCATCTCTGAATACATCGATATGAAAACAAGGAAAGTGCTGACCATCAATCATGGTGAGTATGAATGCCCCATACATACCTTATGTCTCAGAAAGGTTCTCAAACACGGAAATACCATGTGTTGAATACAAATATGAATATGCACCTAGTTATGTGAATATTACTTATAGGTTATTAGATTTGTATTGGGATATATGCACGAGTTCTTCCGCTTAGCAATTGCATGACTTTAGAAGGAGTGCATATATCCCAATACAAATCTAAGAACCTTTTTATTTCATACATATTTTTAATATAAAAATAAATAATTAGAACAAAACAATAGTTTTTAACATTTAATTTTCATCAAAAACATTTATTTGAAACAAATATACTGTTGTAACATATGCGAATTTTTCACAATGAAACAGAAATACTATAATATTTACATCACTTGACAAACTTTCTGTGACATGAACTGCGAATTGCACCAGTCCAAAATAGCAGTTCCAGTACAGTGATTTTACAACACGTCAATATGAACACGTCAATATGGGCGAATATTGACATTTCCCGTTACATTGAAAGTAAACAGAGCGCGTAAATGCTTGTGCAATAATCAGACATATATACATATATCATTTTTCCATCCAGACTGTTTTATTGTACTGTGTCTGTAATTTGACCTGTATAGCTAACAGTATTAGTTATTATCTATCACAATTACTCGAAAGTCATTAGCTGAGAAACAGTCATGTGTGTGAATAATTTGTAATATTCACCCCTTTTTGGTTTGATCTTCGAATATCAGTTAAATAATGTCCTTTTCAGGAGAATAGTGTTCTATCTGAGTTAATAATTTGTTCAGAGTCATGTATGCGCTTTACGAAATGCAAATTATCCCTCGTATCAATTGCAGAAATGGAGAGGTTTTATGTTTTTAACTGAAGAACTTGATTTTTGGTCGTACAAAGACACTCAAAGGCTACTTAAAGTGTTTTGATAGCATAAGAAAACCTCCTTCATCAGTTTACGTTGGTAGACAGTGAACATGAAATAAAAAATGATAATGTTAAAACTATCTTTGTTTTTCAATATAATAAAACAACTATTTACTTCTCTTTCGGTCGATGGATTAAAAAACTTTTCTTCCTCGGGAATGACTATTGACTCAAAACAGGGAACTATTGACACTGACTTCACCTCATTCATTGACATTGACTTCATCTCGTTCATTGACCCTGACTTCATCTCGTTCATTGACCCTGACTTCATCTCGTTCATTGACCCTGACTTCATCTCGTACATTGACCCTGACTTCATTGACCCTGACCTCATCTCGTTCATTGACGCTGACTTCATCTCGTTCATTGACATTGACTTCATCTCGTTCATTGACCCTGACTTCATCTCGTTCATTGACATTGACTTCATCTCGTTCATTGACCCTGACTTCATCTCGTTCATTGACCCTGACTTCATTGACCCTGACCTCATCTCCTTCATTGACGCTGACTTCATCTCGTTCATTGACCCTGACTTCATCTCGTACATTGACCCTGACTTCATCTCGTACATTGACCCTGACTTCATCTCGTTCATTGACCCTGACTTCATCTCGTTCATTGACCCTGACTTCATCTCGTACATTGACCCTGACTTCATTGACCCTGACCTCATCTCGTTCATTGACGCTGACTTCATCTCGTTCATTGACATTGACTTCATCTCGTTCATTGACCCTGACTTCATCTCGTTCATTGACCCTGACTTCATCTCGTTCATTGAGCCTGACTTCATCTCGTACATTGACCCTGACTTCATCTCGTTCATTGAGCCTGACTTCATCTCGTACATTGACCCTGACTTCATCTCGTTCATTGACGCTGACTTTATCTCATTCATTGACCCTGACTTTTATCTCGTTCCTTGACCCTGACTTCATTGACTCTGACCTCATCTCGTTCATTGACCCTGACTTTATCTCGTTCCTTGACCCTGACTTCATTCAACCTGACCTCATCTCATTCATTGACCCTGACCTCATCTCGCTCATTGACCCTGACTCATCTCGTTCAATAGTTCAGTGTTTCAGGATCAATAGTCATTCCTTCGAAAGAATAGTTTTAATCATTGACCTCAAGAGAAGTAGATATTTTTATAACTTTTATTACAACACTATCATATCTTTATTTGTTTTCAGTATTTGAAATTCTTCTACATTACACTGAAACGAAGGACTGGCAGAAAGCATTCTACACTGTGCTACCCCCTAGGAAAGGAGCAGTTCTGAAAACAGCAAGTGGAGATAATTCTAATAAAACAGATACAAGTGATACAAGTAAAGATGATAAACACTCAGGGGAAGATAACTCTGAAAAAGTTAAAAGAAATGAAGAAACAGGGGAAGATAACTCTAAAAACGATAAAAAATATGAAGAGAAAAACTCAGGAGAAGATAACTCTAAAAACATGTGTGATTTAAGGTTAACAAAGGAAGATAATTCAGAATGTGATTTAACTTCTGTTCAAGAAAGTACAAAGTCTTCTGAGCGCAACACAGATGCCACTAAAACTGAGGATGCTAACATTAACAAGGAAGAGGGTGTTTCTTAACGTAAAACTCTGAATAAAAGTGAAAATGTAATCAAACAGTGTGTTAAGGGAGATGTCATAAAAACAGGAGGAATTACAGCAGCAGAAATAATGTTTAAAGAGACACAGTGAAATCTTGATGTATTTTTACTGCCATATTAGTTTGAAGGAATTTATCTAGCAATTATATTGGGACAAAAAATGTTGAACTCACTAAAGGATTTGTTTGCTTTTAATATAAGTGACGTCTAAATGAAGAAAAGAAAAAATGAAAGGAAAATAACTTTTATTTGTTTCTCATTTTGTCATTTCTTTTCGAGCGAAATGTATAAAATATACAAAGCAAATTATTAATATTTATAATATGACTAAAGTGTTTTAAGTCATTTTTTTTTTTAATAAAA
Organism: Cyrtodaria siliqua; assembly: GCA_037043455.1. Classification (NCBI taxonomy): domain Eukaryota; kingdom Metazoa; phylum Mollusca; class Bivalvia; order Adapedonta; family Hiatellidae; genus Cyrtodaria; species Cyrtodaria siliqua. Next base: position 27,757 of record JAWPHD010016229.1, on the reverse strand, counting down.
CATGTTACATTGATTGTTTTTGGATTTTCATTTGTTTCCTGTTTGCACTGGTTAAGAATATTTAGAAGGTAAACAGAACTTTTTATAATCCCTGAAATTTTCGGCAGAGCGTAATTATAGTTGCAGCTTTGTCCGTCCTTTTGTCCATCTGTCCATCCCATTCTTGTCCGGAGTATAACTTCAAAACTGCTCATGGGACTGCAATGAAACTTCACACAATGATAGAGGGCAATAATAGGAAGTGCAGAGTGCAAGAACTAACTTCTTCTTTCAAATTAGAGTTATTGCCCTTTGTAATGTTATACTTAGAATTATTGTCTGGAGCATGACTTCAAAACTACTTATGGGACTGCAATTAAACTTCACACAATGATAGAGGGCAATGAGAGAAAGTGCAGAGTCTGAAGAATCGTAACTGGCTCCATTCAAATTAGAGTTATTGCCCTTTGTCATGTTATAATATTTGTGGAGCGTAACTCAAAAAACACTAATGGGACTGCAATGATAAAAGGCAATGAGAGGAAGTGCAGAGCATGCGAATCGTAACTATTTCTTTATTCAAATTAAAGTCATTGCCCTTTGAAATTTTATACTTATGTTCTTGTCTGGAGAATTACTCAAAAACCACTAATGCGACTGCAATGACAGGGTGACTATACCACATGACCTATGACGTCATTATTTCTAATTCTTGAAGACAAAAATTGTAAACATTTGCCCACATTGAAAGCTTCAGAGTGCGATAAGATTTTTATTTCTTAACCATTTTCTACCAAAGAAAACACATTCAAACGCAAAGAATGTACGCTACCCTCGTCTGATATTATTTTTTTGTTAAAGTTGGTACTTTTGGAAAACACTTTGGAAAACTTCTGAAAATACACCAGAACAAATTGCTAATTCATGAAGCGTACTTTAATTTTGCGCATATTATGAACAAAATCCATGCATATACCCCGTTTTTATCACGAAAACTTCCACAAAATTACTTCACATCAGGTAAGTGAAAGGGTTTTGTGTCAAAGAACCAGTTCGCAAGAATTAATGCATTTTTAAATTATGCTAATCCATGAAGTCGATTATTTTATGCTAAACCGTGAAGTCGTTTGTGTTGTCAATTATCTAAAACTTTATAAAACTTATGTTTTTATCGCAGTTGTCTTCCGTTGTCATCGTAAACATTTAAACAACATCTCTAAAACTACTGGGCGAAATTGCATAAGACTTCACAGGAACGATTTCTGGGTGGTTATCTCTCAATGTTATTCAAAATCTGGCAATCAACCCAGAAATTGGGTTGGCATGCCAACAGAAGGAAAATATATTTTACTACGCTTATCGTGGCGGTTTGCGAGAGGCCTCGATGTACGGCACACCCATCTACATTGCAAATAGACATTATATGTCCTAGTTTTGTCCTGAATTTTTATATAGTCAGGGCTCTGGAAATATTTTGAAAATCCACTTGCCCTGTTCAAAATCCACTTGCCCTGTCCAAAATGTCACTTGCCCCAAATTCAAAAGTCACTTGTCCCAAAATCAAGCCTTTGTCAACGTACCAAACTTTTCTAGACGCTGCGCGCCACCGACGTATCCATGGTGGGTAGTAGATTACGTTTAGGGCTGGATTTCACTGGAGAATCACGAGAAATAGATCCATTTTCAGATTGGCTGGGTGAACACAAATCAACACCATCACTACTATCCTTAAATCCAAGTTCACTGTCAGACTGACCACCAGAATCACACAAATCAACATTTCTAAGATCACCAGGTGTATTTTCCTCAGTAATTTTAGACACATTTTTAGGTTTTGTCCTTACAAGGAACGTAATAGAGACATGGTTAATTTGTAACTTTTTTTGTAAGATTGTTGAAATAATGAAAGATCATTTATTAAATACTGCATCATGTAATTACCCACAGGAATCGGACATATTGTAAATGCATGTAATAAACCACATTGACTATCCACTACTAGTATATTAAAATATATTTTTATATACATGCGGGGACCTACATAAGGGGATTCTGTACTATGTTTACAATACGTCCGATTCCAATGAATTACCATATAAACTCATGAATATCAAAAGAAACAATGACCCCTTTCACACATTTCCAAACCGCCTTTGATTACATCATCAATTTTACATCAACATTGATGATTCGTGAATGTGTTTCAGAAGTTTCCCTTTATAGTAACTGCAAACAAAACATCTGCCTACTCAGCTTTAATCGTCAACGCCAGGCCACAAATAAAGTGATAATCGTGTTACCAAATGTGCCAAACAAAATACAAACTCGCAAACAAAGTTTGTTTAATAATATGTGTCAAAATAACTTCAATAAAGCAACCCGCTGCATTCACATACCTTCCTTAATTAGTGCCAGTAATTAATTTCTACTTTATTTGTGTATAGTACAGTACTTGCCGTCATCGTTTATAAATTGCTGTTTGTTTACAATTTTCCAATAACCCGCGTTTCACCTTTTACACAGCTATAAGTACTTGGCGGACTGATCAGTGTGTATTCATTACCTTCTCCGATAACATTCAGCGTCAATACACAATATGCGTTGCATAAAATCTTGGTGCGGTTATACTCTTCAAACATAATTCGAAAGTTCGGCTAAACGAGGTATTTACACCGTCTAGAATCGTGCATCGGACCATGGTCTCATAGGCAGGTTGAATATGGCGGAAGTGTAGTTCTCACGACCAACCGATTGACGATCCAAAATGGAGGCGGATGAGCGAGAAAGAATCCTTAATATAAGGTTGAACGGAGTTAAAAAACAATCGCTGGATAAAAGACCACCATTTACCTTAACTGGTGATCTGGACTATGATCTGTCTGAAAGAAAAAGATAAAAATGTGCATATACAATCGGAAGTAGGTTTAATTTGTTTTGTTTTCTTTTATTTATGGAATACAAATTTTATGCATTGTGTGAATTGAATTGAATGTTGTTTAACGTTCCATCAACACAGTATAGGTTATTTAGAGCCACCCCAGAGAGAGGGGAAGGATATATAGGACTCAAGGAACCATGCCCTACTCTTATTATCGAATAGATTCCTATGGTTCTTGGAGGATAGACCGATACACGGGACCGCCTGGTTTACTTTACGTCCCCATCCAAAGGACGAGGCTAAGGGAAAGTGTTTTGCCCAAGAACACACCGACGAAACACAGTGGCACCACAGAGGATTGAACCCAGGGCCTCCGGTTACAAATCTGCCGCGTTACAGGGGTCGAATTTCACTCTTACGGACTCGCAAAATGCGAGTTGATTTTTCAGATTGCTACAGTGCCCCAGATATATTTTAGACCTATTGGGTATTTCACTCATGAAATTAAAATTAATTGAGTGAATTTCTAATTTAAAAAAATAATAGGGTGATTTGGGGATCATGTGTTAATTTCAGAAGTGTTTCTTAACGGTAACGGTTACTCGTGCGTCGGTTTACGTCCCCATTTCGACGTTTTAATCGTCTGCACAGCGCAAACGCTTTCAAAAGTAAACAAGAAATCGCCCAGACAAAGTACACAATAGTATAGACTGGTATAGCGTACATATTCAACTATATAGCATTCTCTTTTACTGCTCCACTTAATCGATACTTATGTAACGTCCCAGTCAAGATAAACACCGGTAGTAAAATCTGCTTTTTGTAAATATTGGAATACGTACGAAAACATCAATCCATCAATCATTTGAACACTTTGACTGTCGATACGCTCGAAAATTAAAATGTTTCAGTGAAAAGGAAATTGCTTGCGTATCTGGTACGCATGTCAGGGAAATTAATTGGGTATTTGGCAATTTTAATTGAGTGAAATACGCATACGCTGCTTATCTGGTGCACTGTTGCTACTGAAAATTTCGAGCACTTGCTTTTTTCTGCGAGTAGAAATAAATAGCACACACTTGATTGAATATCACCAACGACAGACTGACAGAACCAACAAATGGTACGACGACATAATATGTAGTCAAACCTCTCTCCGATTCCACGATTATTTCAACAGAACCAACAAATGGTACGACGACATAATATGTAGTCAAACCTCTCTCCAATTCCACGATTATTTGCGTAACTTCATTGTCAAACGAAAATAAGTAAATGCAGTCTGTATCAGATTGACGCTTATCCAGTAATCAAGACTAGTGCAAGTGTCTATACGTAATGAATCGATATAAACTTCCGGTAAGATAACTCGGGACTTTACACACTCAATATTATCATGGCAGAATCGTCTGCTCGCAAAATCACTTCGTTTTTAGCTCTACTGGCCAACGGCCAGCAGAGCTTATGGGATGGCGAGTTGTCCGTCTTCCGTCCGTCGTCCGTCGTCCGTCGTTAACTTTTGTCTCGTTAAGACGATAGGGCCTTCATTTTTCATCCGATCTTTAACAAACTTTAACAGGTTGTTAATATCAATGAAAGCTCGGACAAGTTCGAAAACCAGCCAGATCGAACCAGTAACAGCGGAGTTATGGCCCTTGACTTAGTTAAAAATGCTATATGTTGCCTCGTTAAGACGATAGGGCCTTCATTTTTCATCCGATCTTTACCAAACTTCACCAGATTGTTAATATTAATGATAGCTCGGACAAGTTCGAAAACCAGTCAGATAGAACCAGTAACAGCGGAGTTATGGCCCTTGACTTAGTTAAAAATGCTATATGTTGCCTCGTTAAGGCGATAGGGCCCTCATTTTTCATCAGATCGTTATCAAACGTTACCAGATTGTTAATATCAATGAAAGCTTGGACAAGTTTAAAAACCAGCCATATCAGACCAATAACAGCGGAGTTATGGCCCTTGGTTTAGTTAAAAATGCTATATTTTGCCTCGTTAAGACGATAGGGCCTCCATTTTTCATCCGATCTTTACTAAACCGTACCAGATTGTTACTATCAATGAAAGCTTGGACAAGTTCGAAAACCAGCCAGTTCGGACCAGCAACGGCAGAGTTATAGCCCTTGATTTAGTTAATAATTCTATATTTTGCCTCGTTAAGACGATAGGGCCTTCATTTTTCATCCGATCTTTACCAAACATTACCAGATTGTTAATATTAATGAAAGCTTGGACAAGTTCGAAAACCAGCCAGATCGGACCCGCAATAGTGGAGTTATGGCCCTTGATTTAGTTGAAAAAAAGTATATTACGAAAGGGTCTTGATTTTTTGTCCGATCTTTACCAAACTTTACCAGATTGTTAATATAAATGAAAGCTCTGACAAGTTTGGAAACCGACCAGATCGGACGAGAAACAGCAGAGTTATGGCCCTTGATTTAGTTAAATATGCTATATTTTGCCTCGTTAATACTATGATAGGGCCTTCATTTTTCATCCGAACTTTACCAGATTGTTACTATCAATGAAAGCTCCAACAAGTTTCAAAACAGCCAGATTGGACCATTTACACCGGAGTTATGGCCCTTGATTTTCTGAAATATGCTATATTTTGGCCTGATTAAGAAGAAAGGGCCTTCATTTGGCCAGATTTCAGTGACACTTTTCAAGGATGATCAGTACCAAGCCTAGTTGTACATATCGTCACTGTGTTCCAGTTGAATGATTTTGGTGGAGTCCCTTTAAAGGTTTTAATACACAAACTTTGTCTGGACTAGTTCTCCTGAACCCCTGGCTGGATTTGAACGAAACTTGATAAGGATGATCAGTATCAGGTCTAGTTGTGCAAATCATTGCCGTGTTTCGGTTGAATGATTTTTGGCAGAGTTATGGCCCTTTAAAGGTTTTAATACACAAACTTTGTCTGGACTAGTTCTCCTGAACGCCTCCCCACATTTCAACGAAACTTTACAGGGATGATCAGCAGCAAGCATAGTTGTGCATATCATCGTGGCATTCTGGTTAACAGATTTTTGGTGGAGTTATGGCCCTTTAAAGTTTTTTGATACACAAACATTTTCCGGGCTTGTTATCCTGAACCCCTGACTGGATTTTAACGAAACTTGACAAGGATGATCAGTATCAAGCCTAGTTGTGCATATCGTCGCCATATTCGTGTTGAATTATTTTTGGCAGAGTTATGGCCCTTTAAAGGTTTTAATAGCCAAACGTTGTCCAGATTAGTCTCTTCTGAATTCCTTGCTGGATTTCAATGAATCTTGATGGGGATGATCAGTACCAAGCCTAGTTGTACCTGTCATTGCCGTGTTGTGGTTGAATGAATTTTGGCAGAGTTATGACCCCTTAAAGGTTTTAATACACAAACTTCGTACAGACTAGTTCTCCTGAACCTCTGGCTGGATTTCAACGAAACTTGTCAGGGACAATCAGTACCAAGCCTAGTTGCGTATATCATCACCATGTTCTGGTTGAACGATATTTGAAAGAGTTGTGGCCCCTTATACATAAACTTTATCTAGAGCCAGTAGAGCGTCCACAGGCCCTCTTGGGCCTCTTGTTCAAAAGACAAAATGACGAGATGGAGGCGAGCGAACGCGGATAAAGGTAAGGTTCACAATTCATAGTTTCATACAGGAAAATTTCCTTATAATCATCAACACAATAATCAATAATAAATTATAACAAACAAATGAAACAGTGCAGTAAACAGTATAATCCGAGCCTTCTCTGACCTTAAAAGCCTTTCTTTTTTTGCGGCTTTATAGCCAGATGAAATATCAAAAATCGTAAAAAGGGCTGGTAAGGTCAGAGAAGACTCGGATTATAAACAGTACTGTAAAGTGACAGTCTAGTACATAAGTCAGTTATCACATAATAAACGTCTTACATATACTAAAACACTATTTTGAAACAGAATTTACATCCCGTTATTACTTGAATATAAATGCTAGTGAGAAGCGATTTTAGCTAGTAGATTTTTTAGTCACTGGATATTTTTAGCTAGTGGCTAAATTTGTGAAATTCGACCCCTGCGTTACCGACGGCGCCACACCAGCCCTCTGCATGGTGTCAATATTGCCTTCAGGATTCATCAATCTTTCAGTCATATCATGACGATTTCTACTTATATCATAATCAGTGCTCATAGTCTGATATTATAGAAGTATAGAGAGAAGATTGTGTGTATGGTGCTTTACGTCTTTTTCAACATATTTAAGGACTAAGGTTTATATATATATATGACGAGCCTCATTTTTCTGTGGTGGAAACAGACCACCCACTTTTTCCTGGGTGGAAACAGTACTGTACACCTGCCGCCACCCATAAGAATCAACACTTTCTCACTTGCAAGTTGAGCTTCCATTGGGATTGGAACCCGCAGAGGTGATTGCAAGAAGGTTTACAATGTACATGGAACGTCGTTAACCTCTTGGCCATGGAAGCGCTATGATAGAGAGAAGAAGAGATAGTCTTACAGAATATATCAGGTGGTGAAAAAACGTGCCTCAACCAGGACTCGAACCCAGGGTCTCTGGTTAACCGTACCAGCGCTCTACCATCTGAGCTATCAATACATGGTTAGCAGAGCTTTGTTAACCTATAGTACAGCTCATGCGAACCCCACACTTTACTCGAGTTTGGGTTTGGTGGCATTGACATGATTGAGTGTTTTTCGCGAATGTATGTGGAGTTGGTGTTTGGACTCGACTTTGCTCTTGACGATTTTTGCGTGGCGGCACTTGTTTTGCAGGGCTGTATGTGTCGATAGCGTGGCGGCCCGCCATCATATAAGTGCTTTTGGAGAACCCTGATTATATGGGTTAATACAAAAAAAAATCTTCACAAAAAATTAACGTTTGCTATAACTTTTCATTTCTTGATATTTCTTCATCAAACTTTCAATATATACTTATCATGACAACATTGACATGGCCATACTAAAATATAAAGGCCAAGGTCACACTGAAGGTCATTATATGGTTTAACTACTCATTTTTTTCTTCAAGAAAACTTAGTCGGGCCAGTTTGTCAAGGTCATTTATCTGGGTCCCAAGAAACCTTGTTATACTGACAAAGCGCTGACAGGTGACAGACGTGTTCAACGGAATACCCGCCCGTCTGGTTTATATTCCCAATAATTAATCATCACAGGTGCGCACTCTTGCTTAATTGGATTCTACGTAGAGTAACTGATAATGTTTGACCACTGGGAAATGTCATACTATCGCGAAATGGATACTTAAGACTCCAAATACCGATTCTCATCAGACACGGCACTCGCTACCCCCGAACTTGGCGAATTGAGCCAAGTGTGGGTTTGCGTGATCTGTACTGTATGTCTTATTTGTAATTTTTTTGATTCAGGTCAAAGACAAAGAGCTGAAAGAACTCGAGCAGCAGATCCACCTGTACAATCTTTGGAACCAGTTGCATCTAGTTCTGCAGCAGCTGTTTTACAGGCTGCTGTAGATCCTCCAAACGATGACACCTGCTTGGAAACAATGGTTTCATTCACCGATGAAGTTGATGTAAAGTTGACATTATCATATTTTATAATTGAAATCAATTTTTTCTTTCGCCTTTTCGAAGAAAACAAGAGGCATTACTTTTCCGGCGGTGGCGTCAACGTTCGAATGTTGTGTTTAGGTCACTTGCTCACAAACTGTATGCACTAGACCTTATAAACTTTAGTTATAATTGTATTTTGGTTGGTACATCACAATGTGACAAAGCAAATGTGACCATGACCCTCCAAGCAAAGGGGTGATAACTTAATACTTTTTACATTCAACTGTTGCTTTTAGGTCATTTTCTGACAAACTGTACCGCTAGACCTTTCAAACTTTGCTTATGGTTATATCTTGGGTGGTACATAGCAACGTGACAAAGCAATGTGGATGTGACCTTGACCCTCCAAGAAAAGGGCAGATAACTTAGTAATTTTACAATAATTGTATTTTGGTTGGTACATCACAAAGCAAATGTGACCATGACCCTCCAAGCAAAGGGGAGATAACTTAATACTTTTTACATTCAACTGTTGCGTTTAGGTCATTTTCTGACAAACCGTATGCACTGCACTAGACTTTTCAAACTTTGCTTATGGTTATATCTTGGGTGGTACAGAGCAACGTGACAAAGCAATGTGGATGTGACCTTGACCCTCCAAGAAAAGGGCAGATAACTTTGTAATTTTACAATAATTGTATTTTGGTTGGTACATCACAATGTGACAAAACAAATGTGATCATGACCCTCCAAGCAAAGGGCAGATAACTTAATGATTTTTACATTCAACTTTTGCGTTTAGGTCACTTTCTCATAAAGTGTATGCGCTAGACCTTTTAAACGTTGGTTGTAGTTGTATCTTGGCAAAGTGACATAGGCAATGCAGATGTGACCTTCACCCTCCAACCAAAGGGTAAATTCCTTAGTAATTCTTAATTTACGTCACTTTCTCACGAATTATAATTATGCTCTAGATGTTTTAACCTTAGATTATAGTTTAATCTTTGGAACATAAAAAATTATATTTGACATCGATATGTTGTGTCTTGGGTAGTGCATTTTTTTGGACACATGTGTTTCATCCATGACTTTGACCTACTTTTTTGGGTGATTTTGTGTTGATGAGCCGTTAAACAACATTCAATTCAAAGAGTTAAACAAATATATCAAACTGTCCTACCATCTGTCAGAGATTTCCATTTTTCATGTCGATCAGTATGATTCTGTATTACTTTCCTATCCCGTCAGGTGCACCTCTTTTGATGATGTCAGCACCTCTTTTGATGACATCAGGGTATATTCGATGATGTCTGTGTATTTTTGAACGGAAATAAATGGGAAAAAAGGTAAATTAAATGATTTTAAACGATCAACATGATAAATAGAATATCATGTTAGTGCCTATCTCGTCCAGTTTATCAGGTTTAGCACGAAAAAAATGAATTCGTTTTTTTCTCAGCCTCACCTGATAAACTGGATGAGATCAGGCACTAACATGATATTCTCTATAACCTTCACTTTAACCATTATTATTTTCCATCTTTATAATATAGAAAAGTTATAAGGTAATTAATCTTTATCAATATCCACTTACTTAGTTTCAGGGACAGAGTCTTCATACAAGATCCATCCTTACGGAAACTTTTACATAGGTTTGCAGCTGGTGGGGATATAGTATGTGGGAAAAAAAGCACGATTTTGTCATCTGATGAAAAGCTTTTGATGTACTCTAAGTTAAAACTTATTTCCCATTTGCATGACTTCCTTAAGTCCATCGATGATGGAAGTCAGAGGTTACCCAGGCAATTTAGAAACTTAATAACTTCATTAGCATCACAGTCCTCTGTTTGTGGTTATATTCATCCAACAGATGCTGTCTCATCTTTAATGAAAGATTTAGTGTCCGGTTTGGAAATTAAGAAAGACCCCCAAAGAGGGCATCAGCTCCACACCCATATTCCAATTTTATTTGAGGTTCTTGAAGGTGACAATAATCCATCTGCACCGTTAGAGATTCGTCCTCTTTTGAATGATTTGTGGCTCTCCTCTCTTTCACCATTTGCTTTATGTGAGAAAACTATAGAAACATCAGAGCTTTGTGATGAAGATGAAATGAGCTTTTTCCCATCCCTACCAGTGTGCAGATCACGTGGAGTATACCATAAGGATCGGTTGAAGTCGGACAAATCTTGTTCCAAAACTTACAAAGGACACCCTTCATTGCTCCCTGGAGTTTTTACAATTTATTGTCATCATGGTAAGTTTTTTCTTACTTTGTACTGACTTTCCTCATTCATATTATTTGTATTAGCCCTCAAAAACATACTAGCAATATAATTATTGAACAGAATACATTAAACTTTATTTTTGTTCATGAGTAGTGTTCATGTTCACTTTTTAAACCAGCCTCATAAGTCACAAGTTCTATTTTAAAGTTTGCTTTTTAATTTTAATTGGATATGGATAATAAACATAAACATATGTTGAATTCAAATAATTATCTTTGTTGGAGGTACTATTCATAAAAACGAATTTCAGGTAGTCTTGGGTACTTCAATTTTAAATTGCTGTGTGCCAAAGTCTGTTGAACAATCTTCATATATATTCAGTATAAAGTAACAATGACCAGTATGAAATATAATAATTTAAGATGATTATAAAAAAGTGGAAAAGCAAGCATATTTTTAAGATTAGATATTTATATGTACATATATTATTATATAGATGTAAAAAGTTTAGTATTTTGGGGCAACTTTAATATTCCTGGCTAGTGTGTATATATATAACATAACATGCTAAAAACCTTTATGCATAATGGGGTATATTTTTTTTAAATTTCATCAACTACTGTGTGTAAAGCATGTCCTTTGACTGTTTCAGGGATCTGCCATGGTTTCCAAGTGATGCAGACCAATGAGTCACCCAATATCCCCTTTACAGTACTAAGAACACGATTTAAGACCGGTAAGATTCAATTCCACTTTTAAACCAATATTCTTTATTGCTAAACAGTATTTACAGTACATACTAGGGTACATATTTTCTTTCAAAATATTACAGGAGCATTACAAAAAGCTTACATGGCATACACACACCCTTACACTCTCTCCCTCATAGTAAGATAAATTTCAGGATTTTTTTTGTATAATTCAGTAATAATAAATGGTGCGTCTTTTTTACATTTATACTAGTATGAACTACATCAGGTTGCATACAAAGTAAGTGAATCCCGAAGGAATTCACAATAACTTTTCTTGCGACCTGATGTAGTTCATAATTCCATAAATAGTACCAAAAAAAAAAGATTCCAAGTTTATAAGCAAGTTACTTGAAGGTATTTTTATATTAATGTTCACATGTTCATTGTATGGAACAAAAGTATGGACCATGCCCACAAGGTTGATGTCATATTAAATATAAAAACAACTTGCCAAATGTTTACCTGCAAGTTGCTTCAATGTTTTTACACTATTGAAGGGATTTGTTTAACTTAGTTAAATTGCCAGTTTATAGGTAAGGTAAATTTTCAATGGTACCAGTATGATACCAGTTTCTACAAAGGTTGCAGATAGTCGAGACTCACTTTCAATCATCAGCTCTTGTTTCTTCTTGCTCTCTTTGTTTATTTGTGTCATCCATGTGCAATGTAATGCATGAGCAAGTAAGTGTTCCAGTTTGCGAACTTTAATATTAGTTATTTCTGATATGTAAATGCATACATATTACTGTTTCAGCTCCAAAAGTCGTGATTTACGACAATGCATGCGCACTACATGCATACTGCATGAATCGAGACCCGGAGTTCTTCAAAAATACCATATTTCTTGTTGATCGCTTGCACTGGGACAATCATAGTGGTAATTCTTTTTTCTCATCAATATACTTTTTTTTTTAACAGTGTAATGATTGAATAATAATATTATAATGGAAAAAAAAAGCATGAAACCTAATAATGTCATATTAAAATGCCCATCTAAAGTAATTCCTATCCATTTTACTTTCTTTACTCAGCCGTTGAATCTATTTTATTTCGTAAAAAACACTTTGAAGGATTTGTTTACTTCCTCTATAGATTTAAGAGATATATTTAAGGCAATCAATATAAAATATATAAAGGAAATAAACACCTTTAAAATTATGTTAGACACATACTAAAATAATTAATACTTTTATTGACATCAAAACAGGATATTGCTTGCTTTTTTTTTTAGAGGTAGCATTAAACAAAACTTATAAAATTATGTAAAAGTTTTTCAATAATTATTTTAAAAAAAAAGCAACTTATTTTCTTAGAGAATAAAATCTATTTAAGTATGAATAGTTCTTTTCCTTCAATTTTTATTTTAACTTACTTTTAAATATATACTGGACTAAGACCATACTATGCAAAGAACTGTGTAAACCAGTTAATATTTTACTACGTTTTATTCCTATTTTAGGTTGCAGTGTTGGATTTTGTTTGGCAATGTATCCATCTTTGGCCTGTCTCAACAGCCAAGTCAACGAGCAAGGAAATGCTGGACTGAAAAGAATTAAGGATCAGCTCTCATACATGACTGCCGAACATTTTATGGAGCACAGTTCTCTATATTTATGGAATAAAAATCTCCTAAAGAAAAATAAGTTGTAGACTAACTACAAGAGGTGTTCAACGTAACACTTTTGTTTAAGATGTTTGTTTGTATGGTGTTTTACATCATTTTCAACACACGTAAGGTTTTATAACGGTTGATTATTTTTGTGGTGGAGATTTCCACTCAGTAACTTCAGTTAGGAATGAGGTAATCAGACTAAACTGGCTGCATAGGTAGCTTTATTATATGGAAAGTGCCTTTCTCTCTGGATGCAAATATATGGCTATAATGGGTGTAACAACGCATGCTTAATATGTGCATGCAATATCGGTAAGTGTATGTATCTTTTAAAGAAATGTCTCATGTCTGACTACCATGACTACCAGTCGAAGCATGAACAGATCTAGTGGGTGGGAAGGCATTTTTTGGTAACAAATGGTTTAATATGGTGCAGTCTAGCACTTTCTAGAACAATCTTTTCCATCTTTTATCAAAAAATATTATTTTTTATGTTCCCCCAATTATTTATTTTTCCATAAATCCTTATCACATCTATCGCATATAGTCGCCACTTTGTCCGTCTGTCCTTCCATCCGTCTCATTTTTGTATGAAGCATAACTCCAAAACTACTGATAGAACTACAATGAAACTTCACACAAAGATAAAAGGCAATGAGATGAAATGTAGAGCCTTAATTCAAATTAGAATTATTGTCCTTTCGAATTTTATACTTATAATTCATGTTCGTAGCATAACTGAAAAACTACTAATGGGACTGCAATGAAACTTCACACAATGATTGCTCGTTTTAATTTTATTATTAAATAATTATTGAGCAAAAGTCCCAAAACCACTAATGGAACTGCAAATTGAATACTGCTCGGTGCTACAAGGCCTTATGATAAGTTGGATACATTTCGGAGAGCATCCATCGGTTCTACCGATCTTTTTGTTTATGATTGGTGAAGAAGGAAGAAAATGCATTTGTATATAGGTATTTACGCTCTTGTCAGCTATTGGAAGTAATAGTACGTGAACTTAAGGAGTATGTACCCTGGTGTAGAATCCCATTGAAAGTGCATTAAACAAAGAAAAATATAAGAACTAAAATAATCCTGAATATTTTAAATGTTTACACTTTTGTCTAGACAGTGCTATACTTGAATAATAAATGCAAACTTAATAAAGTGTATATTTTTATCCATACTCAGATTATGTCATACTCAAGGTAATGTGTGTAATTGAGTAATTCACATTATTTATCAAAGTATGTTTTTTATAATTCAATGATAGCACTGCCTAGATAAATGTGTAAACAAACTAAACTGGAAGTTTCATATAAAAATATTCAAGATTATTGAGTTCTAGTTTCTATCTTTTTCAAATGCAATCTCAATTGGGATTACACAAAAGGGGACATTCCTTAAAGCTTGACGAATTTTGAATGAAGTTGCATGTGTTATTCCAAATTTGGTTGTGGTGTTACACCTATTTGAATCGAGACTGGACGATATGAGAGATTAAATGTAACTGAGAGAACTTGTTTTCATTGTAAAACGTTGTCGAAAATAAGGAGCACGTACTCTTGTCATTTATCACATAACATGGCTTCTGAGAGTGTAATAAAGCCATGACTTATTTCTCGTAATACACTAGTATATTACGGATGCAAATGAGGGCCATATCACTGTGTTTGTATACAGTAAAACATTTAATCCCAATTGTTTGCATGGTATATCATACGATACGTTCGGATATCTTAACTATTTATCATTATTTGAAATCTTACTTCATAAAATGCATGTTAGTAACGTTAAATTTGGTTTATGGTGTTGCATTATTTGTAGGGCTAACGCATTTACATCCGCGTAACGTAGCGACGTCGTGTAAACAACAAAATGATGTCATGATTTCTCTTACAAATTTCCGCCATATATAAGGTAATTGACAACATTAAAATGAAACTATCCCGTCGTAGGTATGTTATGTGATAAACAGAATTTTTCAATTGTGACTGTGTATTATTGACTTTAATAAACTCGTTGGATAAAAAGAGCCTCGTATCCTATCATTTTATCCAACTCGTTTATTAAAATCAATAAAATACAGTCACTCGTGTAAGATCCTCTATATCCATTATACCAAGATATTAGAAATGTGTACTTTGAGGAGATATAGGATAATACATCTGACCTCAGATATAAATCCATTTCAGAGAAGATGTATTTTATATTAAGCTGTTATGACAAACTTTTAATAAGGTTATCTGCCAAATTCTGCAATGAAATGTTAAGGAAAAGGAGACATACACTGTATAAATATCTTAAATGTAAATATGTATATAGGATCTGATGACGTTGTACTTTCAGATCTTAATCTCAAGTATATTATTCAAAGAGTATTGAACAGTTTTGTAGTACTTTTAAGAGCAATTATCACATATAACTATTTATTTTAATTAGCTTTAAGTTGTGTCATGTATGTGTATGCTGTGATGAAAATGTAAATACATGCAGTTATGCATTTATTAAAAACTTTTAATTAGAAATAATGTATTTTACTTGTAATGTACTGACAGTTTTACGTTTTAATAGTCTCTCAAAGCCTCAGAGCTCTATGTAGAGCCTGTCTGATTGCTTTTATATAAATATCCTGTATACTTTGTAATACTTTTATTTGACTTTAAACAATAGATTAATGATTGTGCGGATAAATATCAAGTTTATATAGAAGCACAAGCTGTTTTCAGAAAACATATGGGAACTATTGATAATATATTTATTGTACATTGTGTAATATCCCATTTGTTGAATAACAAAATATTATACGTCGCCTTTATTGATTTTACCAAAGCCTTTGATTTTATTGTAAGAGATATATTATGGTATAAACTCATACAGATTGGGGTAGGGGGAAAATCTTAGAAGTTAATAAAAAATGTAAATTCACCTGTTAAATATGAGAATTGGTTGAGCGAAACATATACATGTTTCTGGGAGTCGCTCAGGGTGAATGCCTGTCACCATTTTTGTTTTCCATGTATCTGAATGACCTTGAGGAAACTTTAATTTTAAATGGATATACGGGAATTGATATGGGTATGTTAAAATTACGTTTACTTCTTTACGCTGATGACATAGTTATCTTTTCAGAAAACGAGCGGTTTACAGGATGGTTTAAATATTTTGCATGATTATTGTACTAAATGGAAACTTACAGTAAATGTGAATAAAACAAAAGTTACAGTGTTTAAAAAAGGTGGGAGAAGCAGAAGAAATATACATACAGAAATGGAACGAAAATTTATCAGATTCAACTAGAGTGAATTGTTACATTTTAAATTCAACTAGAGCGACATTTTATTCTTGGAATTCAGTTTTAAACCCTACTTAGATAGCCTTATTATCAAAACATTTACATAAGAATTAACTAGACTTAGAGTGTCATCTCACAGACTTGAAATAGAGACTGGAAGGTGGCACAGACCTGCACTTCCAGAAAAAAAATGTAAACTTTGTAATTCTTTAGAGGACGAATTTCATTTTATACTAGAATGTCCACTTTATCATGATTACAGAGAGGTGCAATTAAAAAGTTTTATTGGAAAATACCAAATATACCCACATTTATAGAATTGTTGCAATCAAAAAAATCTTATAACATTATGACGATATAACATAGGAGAATTCCTCCTCTTAAAATAATACTTGTTTGACTAGTTGCTTATTTATCATAGAATACAACCACTGCACATCCCGCTAGAGGTAGAGCGGTAGGACCCCTCTTCATGTTCATTTTATCATGCTCATTTAAGGTCTTCATCGTGACACCGCATATGCAAACGTGGAAACGTGGCTCCATCGTAAATGGAGTTTCTACTATAGAATTTGCAGCAACTCTGCAGGTTAGAAGGTTCTAGGCCCATTCTCCGTATTTTATCTTGGTGTAAATGGAGGATGAGCCTGGCATGTTCATTCCTGTTGGGCGCCATATAACCTTTCATGTCTTGGTGCGCCGTAACACCCAATTCAATTCAATTATTTATCATATAATGTCAAATGACATATCTGTCCGTTGTGAAAAGTCATATACTTTTTTACTTTGATGTAAGCCTTACATACATGCTAAGATAACAAGAAAACAAGGTTATAACGATTATGTTTATAAATATATGTATGAAAATAACAAACATGTATTTACAGTTGGACAATAATCAATATACTGTTTAATTATAATGATGTTTTTTTGTATTGTATACTGGTAGGCCATTTGGTCTTTTGTATTAATACAAATTATCTATCTGTTGTAAGTGGTGAGACTGAAATAAATTATTTATATTGTATTGTATTGTTATATAGCTGTTCATTGTTATGAAACTGAGAAAAATGTGATCATATGAATACAAATTAAAAAAAAATAAACCTCACGATTTCCTTGTATTTATATCTGCTCCTCTAATTCTTATTTACCTTAATGCTAACACTTTCACTTGACAGCATAACCACTTAGTGTAATACTATAGAGTTGTTAATGAACTGTTGATTGCACACAAAGGACAGAAAAATAGCAATCAACAAAGACCAGCTTACATGCGGATCAGACTGCGGAAGAGGACGGAAAGTGTGATCCTATGTCCATATTTGCCCTCCGGTGACATTGCATACGGAACCTATGTTAAAAACAAGAAATGTCACTGTAAAGTGACAAATGCCTCCGAAGTGTCCTTTGACCTCTAAGTATGACCTTGACCTTGGGAGTTATGGACCTGGATTTGTGCACGACACCTCATTTGGTTGTGGTGAGCACTTGTGCCAAGTTATTTGAAAATCCGTCCAGGCATGCAAAAGTTATTGACCAGACACGATTTGACCTCTAAATTTGACCTTGGGCCACATACCTGGATTTTGTGCGCGACACATCGTCTTGTTGTGGTGAGCACTTGTGCCAAGTTATTTGAAAATCCGTCCATGAATGCCAGAGTTATTGACCAGACACAATTTGCATTTTGACCTCCAAGTGTGACCTTGACCTTGAAGACCTGGGTTTTGCGCGCGACACATCGTCTTGTTATGGTGATCACTTGTGCCAAGTTATTTAAAAATCCCTGCAGGGGTTGTGAAGTTACGGTCCGGACACGAAATTGCGTACCTGTTTTTGGCCTATGAACTTCAAGTGTGACCTTGACCTTTGAGGTACGGACCTGGGTTTTGCGGGGGACACATCGTCTTGTTATGGTGATCAGTTGTGCCAAGTTATTTAAAAATCCCTGCAGGGGTTGTGAAGTTACGGTCCGGACACGAACTTCGGAATGACAGACGGAATCCGGACAGACGGACGGTGCGATTTTAATATGCCCCCGAAAAAAAAAATCAGGGGCATAATAAGAGATCGTATTCATACAGTACATATACACATACGATTCTATAAATATATTTTTCACATGTTTATCGTTTGTTATACCCACGTTTTTGAAGCAGAAAAAAAGGTATATTGAAATCGCCGCCGTTCGTCCGTCTGTCCATGCGTCCGTCCGTTACTACATCTCCTACACCGCTTGACGGAATTCAACCACACTTAAGGGGGTGGGGTGGGGGGGAAGCATATCAAACAATTTCAGTGTTTCCACCTTAGATTCTTTACTTCTATCTTTGTGACTAGATTCTGAATTCTAACGTCATGACTTGATGACTGCCATTTTCGTGGTATTTGGAGGACCTGGGTTCAAGACCCATCGGCGCCAATGAGTTTCGTCGGTGTGTTTTTTCTCTAACCATCGTCTGTCGAAAACTGAAGTACTTTAACTGAACGATCCCGTGTACCATCCGAGCAGTTAAAAGAACGGTAGGTCAGGTTACAAAGAAACAATAAGAACGCAAAGAAATTATAAATAGCATTTAAGACATTTCATTAATAACATTAAAAGGCACATGCGTAATGTTCGTTTTGGTGAATTTGACCTCTGCCCTCAGAGGTCCTATCCTGGATTCAAAACCTTTGTTGTCAAATATACACATCCTGAGCAACAACTGTACCAAATATGAACATCCGCCTTCAACTGATATAGAAGGAGTTCAGATGAAACAGTATAAATGCATGTTGACCGACTGACTGACGGACGGATGCATAGATGAACCGACCACAATATATCCGCTTTTTCTTCAAACAGTTCGGATATAAAAAAGAATATATTAATTTGTTAGTTTTTCGCTTTAAACAATGGTGTGGTCTCATGCACAAAAAATACAGTAAGAGACCATGGTCTCATAATTAAATTTACAGAAGAGACCATGGACGTTTATATACAATCTCTGTTCATTAAATTGATAGTCATGTTGTACACATAACAATACTAATGTTAATAAAACAATTAAAAGAAAAATAATATAAAAATTTGATACGTTTTTAGTTGTAATCAGTGGTATGGTCTCATGCACATATATAAAGTAAGAGACCATGGTCTCATAATTGAAACTACATAAAGAGACCATTGACGTTTAAATACAATCTGTGTTCATGAAATCAATAGTTGTACACAAAACAATAATATTGTTAAACTCTATAGACACTATAAACTGTGATTCATACAAATAATCCTGGAATGTTGAATAAAGGTTGCCAACTCATAATTCATTTTACGCATATATTAAATCACGGGTAGTTTAAGAATCTGTGAATAAACATATACTATTATTCGGTACATATACATTATAATATGACCTGAACACCTGGACAGAGTTTTGATAAGCGGTTTTGTGGAGTAATTTTGCCGTTATTTGGCGGGTTAGTTTCTTTTAAAGTGATGAATTATAACAATAGTATACCAAAGCGAAACTATTGACATAAGAGTCGCCTATTGAAATTCGGATTAGATGCCGTGCATCATGGATGTCTAAAACATTCTGTTTTCATTTAAATGGACAGAGTTTAGTAATATGGTAAAACTATATCATGATGCATGACAAACTAGTGTAATGGCAACATAGTGATTAATCACGTAAGATAACAAACAACAACATTGAAATAGGTAAATGGTAGATATTCTGACCACGAAAACGAAGCCGGTCACATAACTGAAGTCGTAAGTTTGAGTCCCGCTCGCTGCGCATTTATTTTATGTGAGAAGTTTCCCAGATACTTGCGGGAGGACGTTAATCTAGTAATCTGAGTTTTACAAATATGTATGATCTTTCCAGCATTAAATTAAGCGTTAAATACTGTGCATACGAAATACAAAACAAGTATTTTTTAGTTTGTATGTTTGTTTGTTTGTATGTTGTTTTACGTCATTTTCAACACATGTAAGTTATATATGACGGTCGATTTTTTTTGTGGTGGAGTCAGACCATCCACTTTTCCTGGGTAGAACCAGTACTGTACACCTCCCGGCATCTGTAAGAATTGACACTTCCTCACTTACAAGTCAAGCTCCCAATGGGATTCAAACCCGCAACGGTGAGAGGCGAAGGTTTACAACGTCATTATTTAGAAAAAGAACACAAAAACATATATATCATTGTATATGTGCGTGTCACATACGCATTCGATATGTTATTTGAAGTAGCTATCCCACCAATAACAGCCACATTTTACAAAATATGTACACCGTTACTAAACCTACTACTGGCGAGGTATATATATATATATACTTAATATTTTGAGAATCCAAACTCCACAGAGGCTTCAACCAGGAAGGCCAGACCCCCAAAATGAAGCGTCGAATTAAGGGTTACCAACTCTTCCTTTTCAGTAAAAATCAATAATTATTTACCAGTTCCTTATTCGAATAAGGACTATGGAACAAAGAAAATGTACTCGTCGTGAAGTTCCCTAATATGTCCAGTTCCTACATATAGTATAGTATAGTATACTTGCTTTCCTTCTAATTAAATTCTTACGGATGGCGGGAGGTGTACTGGTTCTACCCAGGAAATGTTGGTGGTCTGCCTCCACCACAAAAAAAATCGACCTTCATATATAACCTTGCATGTGTTGAAAATGACGTAAAATACCATACAAACAAAGAAACAAAGACAAACAAACAAACAAACAAACAAACTTCTAATTAAACGTTAGAGGAAACTTTCACAGGAATTCTTCCTGAAGACTTATCAAGATACAAGTTCACTATTACGGTGTTCCGTTAGAGCCATTGTACTATCGATGGTCCATCGCGTCATCGCCATCGTAACATCGCCATCGCGCATCGACTTGTAAACGCTGGTACGGTACGATGGCGTTTTTTAATTTCAATATTTCTTGAAGTTAGAGTTTAGGGTTATTTTACCTGGGCTAGATATTTCCATCTCACCCTAGGGTCGAGATAAAATTCACGCGCGCCAACATCCGGTATGCAGGAACACATGCAAAACGTTAGTAGCTGCGGCGTCAACGCACAACATGTCTCTGATATGCAAGACAAATAATCTATCATGGGTATTCGGTTCAGATAGGGAATTCTAACCCTCGGTGTAAGTGTTTTAATCGGAACCTCGGTTCCGATAAAAAAACTTATTCGGGTTGGAATTCCCTATCTTCACCGGATACCCATGAAAGATTCTTATATTCCAGCACCCATCTAAAACGTGGATTATAAGAATCTTTCATGGGTATCCGGTGAAGATAGGGAATTCCAACCCGAGGTATGTGTTTTTATCGGAACCGAGGCTCTGCCGAGGTTCCGATTAAAACACTTACCGAGGGTTGGAATTCCCTATCTGAACCGAATACCCATGATAGATTATTTTTCTTGCATATCAGAGATATTTTGTGCGTTGACGCCGCCAGCTACTAACGTTTTGCATGTTTTCCTGCATACCGGATGTTGGCGCGTGTGAATTTTATCTCGACCCTAGGGTGAGATGGAAATATCTAGCACCGGTAAAATAAAGGATATCCTTGTCCGGTATGCAAGAAAGGGTTCTTCAAACTGAGAAGTTTGAGATATCGGGCGGATTTCCCTTAAGCCACGTGCGCACGTGAAAAGTTTATTTTCCCCTAATAATCTTAGGTAACCAAACGATAGCTTGATGGATAGGTCTCACCAACGCCGTTGATTATCGGGCGGATTTTCCTTAAGCCACGTGTGCGCGTGAAAAGTGATTGTGTTCCTAATAATCCTAGATGATCAAACGATAGCTTGATGGTAGGTCTCACCAACGCCGTTGATTGCCGTTGGATTTTTTTTTAATCGGTTGCAATTTAAGCCACGTGCGTACGTGGAAATATGGTGGGAAGTTGTGTTAAGTTCGAAACTTGTTTTAAACGTCAGATAGCATAGATAGATGAATTAACATATAACTTTTCTTTTACGGTGTGGGCTTAGCAGTTTCACCACTACTCTCCTCTGCCATGACCGGCAGCAGGGGATTTTTTTTTTGTGCGCCTGTGCTCGCCGATGTGGATTAGGGTTTAGGGTTAGGGCTCGTTTTTTTATGTGGTGGTGACAAAACTTTCACTTGTTGACCTTAAAGTACGTCTTATTCTGATCTGATATTTTCATCTATTGACTCGGTGATTTCGACCAATTATTTGAAATAATGTTGAAACTGTAAAGCCGTAGTATACCTTTTTATTTCTGTGCATAGAAACTTCGCATTTGGCAGTGTATATAGGAAGTCCGCATTTGATGCTGTGTATAGAAACTCCGCATTTGGCAGTGTGTATAGGAAGTCCGCATTTGATGCTGTGTATAGAAACTCCGCATTTGGCAGTGTGTATAGGAAGTCCGCTTTTGGCAGTGTGAATAGGAAGTTCGCATTTGCCACTGTGTATAGGAAGTCCGCATTTGATGTTGTATATAGAAACTCCGCTTTTGGCGGTGTGTACAGGAAGTCCGCATTTGACGCTTTGTATAGGAAGTCCGCATTTGATGCTGTGTATAGGAAGTCAGCGTTTGATGATGTGTATAGAAACTCCGCTTTTGGCAGTGTGTACAGGAAGTCCGCATTTGACGCTTTGTATAGGAAGTTCGCATTTGACGCTGTGTACAGGAAGTCCGCATTTGATATATTTAGTCAGATGTGTGTATGAAGTCCGCATTTGCATGGTAAAAAACTCAAGGCTAAGAAACAGTATATACCAAATTCCGAGATCCTACGATTATTTTTCTTGTCGATATGTAGTACTTGTTAAAGTCAATTAAAAGTATAGGGTGCATGTTCATGGGTGCTTAAAATACGCTTGATTGAATATGCGTAACATGAATTATGAGTTGGCAACTCTTATTTCATCGTTACAGTTTTTGGGGGATTGACCTGGCTGGTTAAAGCCGTTTGTATTGTGTATATAGAGCTTGGATTCTCCTAATATATTATATACCTCGTATTAGTAAGTTTAGGAAAAGCACATATGTTATAAAATTTGGCTTTTGTTGGCGGTGTTGGCGGGATACAAAAAAAAACAGAAACTGGGTACCATATAGATTTTAAGGAATGATATAATTTTTAAGGAAATTTCTCTCGATGATGACCATATTGCTAGGAATGCACTTTTGATGGGATCGACTATTATTCAATTTGGGTGACATAGATAAGAAACACACGAAATTGATTTAAGTTATTGTGTGTGTATTGTCTTGTTTATCGACTATTAAGCTCGCATCATAAAATACACATCACTGTGGTATCACTGTAGTATTTGCATCATAAAACACACATCACTGTAGTATTTAAATTAACCTAATCAGTGCTCAAAGAAAATTATTTTAAGAGACAGGCCCAGGGCTTGTTGCTTCTGAAAATGGACAGGCCCCGATTTGAAATGGACAGGCCCTGATTTGAAATGGACAGGCCCTGATTTAAAATGGAAAAGTCCAACATTTTTTTCTTATTGGAAATGTGTCTTTATTCACTTTTATAGCACACATTAATTTTGTTACGTATGTATTAATCAAGCTCAGAACCTCCTCTGACTTTTTTTTTCTTTTTGCTACCACTTTATGCTCCCTGGTCAGCGGACTTATTTACCATTTCGTTTAAAATATGTTAGAATAGAATATTACATAGTAATTTATAACCAATGCAAAGGAGAGTACTAGCACTTTTGCCAATCGATAATAATCAGAGCCGACTTGGTGAAACTGGAGCTAAACTTGGAGCCAAATTTTTAATCAGGTTTTATGAGACTATAGAGAGCCTCCTCTGGCTATATTTTTTCTTTTTGTCACCACTTTCTCCAAGTAAAGAATTAGGAGCCTAGACTAGAATTCATTTAAAAGTAGGATTCCAGGAACTCCTTACACCTTAAACAATGAATAGAATTGAATTGAATTGGGGTTTTAAGGCGCACCAACACATGAAAAGGTTATATGGCATGAACATGCCAGGCTCATCTGTCATGTACAAAACAATGAATAGAAATATACTTTATATGTGTATTCATACATACACTGAGTATATACTGAGTATATATATTTTTCTTTCCACCAACATGTATTTGTTAAGGACAGTTTTTCTTATTTGATAATGTAAAAAAAAAAAAAAAAAAAAATATCCGAAATTATGTACCATCCGAATTACTATGACACCGCACTTTTACGGCCGAACATTTGACAAACATTCAATCGAAATACCATCAATAACGATTTTTTTTTCATGCATTAGTGTGTTTTTAATGACAAAAACGGTATTTCTTATCACAAAGGAAAGAAAACACAACCCTAATAGCAGAATAATGAGTTTTATGTCAACAACGACTGTTGACCTCAAAGTTGTGACAAACTGCCGACACGAAGCCAGGCAAAATCTTCGAACTTCTTATTGTTATTGTTTCAATGTGTGTATAACACATTTTAATTACTTTATTGCAAGTGTTTTCACAGTTCACAATACACATGGGAGTATTTTGTCTTGAGGAACTTGAGCTGAGATCCAGTAAAACTGATTTTTTTTGGGGATTTTTTTTTTTTTTTTTTTTTAAGACAGGCCCGACGGGCTCCTCGCCTGCAAAATGAGACAGGCCCGGAATGGATTTCGAGGAGCCCCGGGCGTCGGGCTATCCTATTTCTTGAACACTGCTAATGCAATATTTTAAGTGGATTTCATAATCAAGCAAACTTTGTTTAAGACGCCATGAATAGATATCCATGGAATATAGTGTTTTTTACCATTAAATTGATTATCCTGTATATAGCAGTAGAGGTACATTAAATTGATCAGCAGGGATGAACATTTGTTATGGTATTTATACCATGTCCAAACTAGTCATAACTGGTGCACAGTTCAGGGGCGTAGCTTCCTATAGGCCGTGTAGGCCGCGGCCTACACATTTTCTGAGAAATCCAAAAATGCATTTTAAATGTTTTCAGCTTCTTTTTAGTTATAAGATATATAATTTACGGTAAAAAGTAAAGATACTGATGCTCTTATAGACATATTCACCGGTACGAAATATACGCCAAAAGGCACCTCCGACAGACTAGCTGAAAAAACATTTCCAGTGGAGCATGCCCCAGGACCCCACTAGAACTCGGCCTACACATCATATTCAGCCAAGCTACGCCCCTGGCTCTAGGTTATCACTTATGTTGTTAAATATCAGATCCAGTATAAATCAAACACAAAATACACAAACAAAAATATTTTTATCAAATTTTTTTGTTGTTGGCAATAATGCACCAAAATAACAGGCCAAATTTTGGCAGCGCAAAAATAGGCATTTACTGTATATACAGTTTAACAAGAAATCGGCAGATTCCAATGTCTCGCCTAACAGAGTCTTGGCTATAAATACTGTATGCTGGCCTCCAATCTGTGTATCAAAAACGCATGGAACAGACAGACAAGCAGACGATGATGGGACACTCAAATGGATGGAAAGGCAAACAAAGACTGATATTGGTTTGCAAATAAAACAAACTCTGGTAAAATAAATTTAAATTTGGAGAATAAATAAATCAACAACACCTGTTCAGTTTTAAATATAATAACACATTTTATTTTATTAATGACATCAAAAAACAAGAGGTCAATGACCTTGAGCTCTACTGATAGGTTTTGATAGCTAGATCAGCATTCCTGTAAAAAACGAATACAATGGTTGAATGAACTGTTACGGCACATTGAAAAAGCATAAAGTCATCTTTACAATGCATGTAATATTTATCGTCAGTTTGTTTGTATGGTGTTTTACGTCCCATAGTTCCCATTTATGGCATATAACTAATACTTATATGTCAAGTAGTTTCAGAGTAGTCATTACAAGTTTTTATATATAACTCTAGGTAAACAAAGATGGCCACCACGTTTAACGTCGAATCAAAACGATTTTCGACAAGGACCAACATCATGTCATGCTGATCATTTTAGAAAAAAAAGTCAATATCACTTATAGTTTTCAAGAAGTAGTTGGTACAAATTTGTTTTTTTAAAAATCTATTTTTAGCCATGGTGGCCATCTTGAATTTCCGGACGACCTGAAATTTGGCTAGGATCAACTAGACATCAAGAGCAACATTTCTTTTAAGTTTCATGAACATTTTTCAAGTAGTTTCAGAGGAGTAGTCGCTGAAAGTTTTTACTATATAACTCTATGTAAACAAAGATGGCCACTGGCAGCCATGTTTAACGTCGAATCAAAACGGTTTTCGACAAGGACCAACATCATGTCATGCTGATCATTTTAGAAAAAATCCCATATCAATATCACTTATAGTTTTCAAGAAGTAGTCGCTTCAAACTTTTTAAAAATCAATTTTTAGCTTTGGCGGCCATCTTGGATATCACATCAATGTGAATTTTTGCTAGGATCAACTAGACATCATGGGCAACATTCCTGTAAAGTTTCATGAAAATCCATCCAGTAGTTTCAGAGGAGTAGTCGCCGCAAAAAAAAAGTTATTGAACAGAAGACGGACAGATCTTTGATCAGTAGAGCTAAAAATAACCGACAAATAATGGACACAGTGTTGATATCACAAGTCGTTGGCTTCAAAGTTTAAAGAGATTGTTGCACCATTCTCAAATAAGTCTTATTTAAAACAGCTCTAAAAGTTAGAAAATGTCAAAAGAATTATCAAAATCCCATATCAAATGAAGGAGATAATTATGACCTATTAACAAATTGAAAAGAAACATAAATAAAATCGAGCCTTTTGCCATATATGGGAAATTGATAAATATCACTTAATGCAAAGAATACCACTGCAAATAAATGTAAATCATAAAATGAGCATGCCAAGTATAAAAGTTTTACTTGGTATATATAATGTGTAATACATTTATTTTGCTCTAAACTCTATTTACCCTTAATTTGCCATATATGGTATGGTACATGCTGCATCCATTTGAGATATTTTGCAAATTTACAATAGGTCATATTTCCTGTATTTTTATGATATGTTGATAAGTATTTCGCCTTTTTCCTAGGTTTTTAGAGCCCTTTTATATGAAACTTTTTCAGAATAGTGCAACATTCCCTTTAACATGAGAATGAATTACATCTAACCTTAAGTCTACAATGCAATCAAGTTACAAGTGTTACTAAATTATTTAAGATTCTTTGAGATAACATATATAATCAAATTCTTCATTAAAAATGTCTGATCAAAATAATTATATCCAATCTTTAAAGGAACACATGGCAATGTTTTTATTTTTTTTAAAATCTCACAGTGTTTTAGTATTTCTACATAAAAAACAACATGCATTTGTTCAATCATTAATATTAAATATAAGAAGATTACAAGGCACATTGTTTTTGCATATTATTAAATGTTGGCAATATTGCACTAAGAATATATGCAAAAAAGCCTATGGTAAAACTAAGACGAAAAAAATAAAACTC